>JAJPWW010000266.1:0-40047 GCA_028673005.1 Tanypteryx hageni
TCTTGCCGCCCCCCTACTTGCCGACCCCACCCACTTGCCGCCCCCCCCCCCCCTTTCCGCCTCGCACCTCCTACATGCCGCCTCGCTCCCCCCCACTTTCCGCTTTGCCCCCCCTCTTTCCCCCCCCCACTTGCCGCCTCCCCCCCTCACATGCCACCTCCCCCCACTTTCCGCCTTTTCCCCCCTTTTCCGCCTCCCCCCCCCACTTTCCCCCACGCCCCCCCCCACTTTCCGCCTCGCCCCCCCCCCCCTTTCCGCTTCGCACCTCCTACATGCCGCTTTGCTCCCCCCCCACTTTCCGCTTCGCCCCCACTCTTCCCCCCCCCCCACTTGCCGCATTACCCCCCCCCACTTGCCGCCTCCCCCCACTTGCCGCCCCCACTTGACCCCCCCCCCACATGCTGCCCCCCCCCACCCTCCACTTGCCGCCTCCCCCCACTTTCCTCCCCCCCCACTTTCCGCCTCCCCCCACTTTCCGTCTCCCCCCCCACTTGCCGCCTCCCCCCTTTGCCGCCTCGCGTCCCCCCCCTTTGCCGCCTCGCCCCCCCCCCACTTTGCCGCCTGCCCCCCCCCCCCTCCCAATTGCCCCCCCCCCCAATTGCCCCCCCCCCCCCACTTGCCGCCTCCTCCCCCACTTGCCGCCTCCCCCCCACATTTTCCGTCTCGCCCTCCCCCCCACTTGCCGCCTCCCCCCTTTGCCGCCTCGCCCCCCCCCTTTGCCGCCTGCCCCCCCCCCCCAATAGCCGGCCTTCCACTTGCCGTCTCCCCCCCCACTTGCCGCCTCCCCCCCCCACATGCCGCCTCCCTACCACAATTCCCGTCTCGCCCCCCCACACTTTTTACCTGCCCCGCCCACATGCCGCCCCCCCCCACAATTGCCGCCTCGCTCCCCCACTTGTCGCCTCGCCCCCACTTGCCGCTTCGCCCCCCCCATCCACTTGCCGCCCCCCCCCCCCCTTGCCGCCACCCCCCCTTGCCGCTTCGCCCTCCCCCCCACTTGCAGCCCCCCCACACTTGCCGCCTCGCCCCCCCCCCACTTTCCAACTCGCGCCCCCACTTGCTGCCTCCCCCCCATTTTCCGCCTCGCCACCCCCCATTTTCGCCTCGCCCCCCCCCCCCACTTTCCGCCTCTCCCCTCACTTTCCGCCTCGCCCCCCCAATTGCCGCCCCCCCCCCTTGCCACCCTCCCCCCACTTGCCGCCCCCCCCAACTTTCCGCCTTTTCCCCCTTTTCCGCCTCCCCCCCCCACTTTCCCCCACGCCCCCCCCCACTTTCCGCCTCGCCCCCCCCCCCCCCTTTCCGCCTCGCACCTCCTACATGCCGCCTCGCTCCCCCCCACTTTCCGCTTTGCCCCCCCCTCTTCCCCCCCCCCACTTGCCGCCTCCCCCCCCTCACATGCCACCTCCCCCCACTTTCCGCCTTTTCCCCCTTTTCCGCCTCCCCCCCACTTTCCCCCACGCCCCCCCCCCCACTTTCCGCCTCGCCCCCCCCCCCCCTTTCCGCCTCGCACCTCCTACATGCCGCTTTGCTCCCCCCCCACTTTCCGCTTCGCCCCCACTCTTCCCCCCCCCCCATTTGCCGCATCCCCCCCACTTGCCGCCTCCCCCCACTTGCCGCCCCCACTTGACCCCCCCCCCCACATGCTGCCCCCCCCCCTCCACTTGCCGCCTCCCCCCACTTTCCTCCCCCCCCCACTTTCCGCCTCCCCCCACTTTCCGTCTCCCCCCCACTTGCCGCCTCCCCCCTTTGCCGCCTCGCGTCCCCCCCTTTGCCGCCTCGCGCCCCCCCCCCTTTGCCGCCTGCCCCCCCCCCAATTGCCCCCCCCCCCTCTTGCCGCCTCCTCCCCCCACTTGCCGCCTCCCCCCCACATTTTCCGTCTCGCCCTCCCCCCCACTTGCCGCCTCCCCCCCTTTGCCGCCTCGCCCCCCCCCCCCCCCTTTGCCGCCTGCCCCCCCCCCCCCAATAGCCGGCCTTCCACTTGCCGTCTCCCCCCCCCCACTTGCCGCCTCCCTACCACAATTCCCGTCTCGCCCCCCCACACTTTTTACCTGCCCGCCCACATGCCGCCCCCCCCCCACAATTGCCGCCTCGCTCCCCCACTTGTCGCCTCGCCCCCACTTGCCGCTTCGCCCCCCCCATCCACTTGCCGCCCCCCCCCCCCCTTGCCGCCACCCCCCCCTTCCCGTTTCACCCTCCCCCCCACTTGCAGCCCCCCCACACTTGCCGCCTCGCCCCCCCCCCCCCACTTTCCAACTCGCGCCCCCCACTTGCTGCCTCCCCCACATTTTCCGCCTCGCCACCCCCATTTTCGCCTCGCCCCCCCCCCCACTTTCCGCCTCTCCCCTCACTTTCCGCCTCGCCCCCCCAATTGCCGCCCCCCCCCCCCTTGCCACCCCCCCCCCACTTTCCGCCTCCCCCCCTTCCGCCGGTGCCCCGCCGGCGACCTACCACGCCGCTCGAATCAGCCCGGAGACCTACCACGCCGCTCCAACTGCGATAGAGCGAAACGATCGCCAATTTTTGCATTCTTAGGAATATCGTGCACACGACACATTTCTGCCGAATTTGGAGTTTTTCACCACACTCTCGGAAGTTAAATGTTAAAACCGAAATAATTTCCGAATAACTCGCGAATTTCGGCTGTCAAACTCTCCTCGTAGGAGCTGAACATTAACCCTTCCGTTAAAATTTTAAGAATTTTTAACTGCAGGACAAAATGAAATATCAAAATCGGAGTTGTCCCTATCAGATCATGTTTCGGAATTCTACTCGTAAAGGGACTTTTAGCTCCGCAGCGCATTCGGAAATACGAAAACGTTGAAAAGTTGTTTAAACAATTGCGAATTGTTATTAGCGGTCGACTTTTTTTAACTTTTTAAAAATTTTCATTTTTTTTACGTGTAATTGCCTAAATAATGATACCGAGATCTTAAACGTGCGGCATATAGTTTTCAAGATAAAAATTATCGAACTTTAATGTACAAATGGGGTTAAATCAACTCTTAGAAACTGACAATTTTAAAATTTTCGATTTTTGTAGCCGGTTCCGAGAAAAGTCGTATAATCTTGCAAAATTTCAGCTTCCTAAGCTTATTAGATCGCGTTCCCCCCACGCTAACTTATGGGAGATATTCCGGGGTCTCTGGAGTCGAACCCAAGACACCGTGAGCAAAATCGACGACTATTTCCGATAGATATTGCGGCCATCTAGCGACACTGAAAATTTCAACCTCCGAGCTTACCGGCAAGTGCACGAAATTAATTCACAGAAATTGCGCTTTTTGTGCCTTCTGTCGTGGGAAAAGACGCGAATCTCGTCGTTTGCCGACCAAAAACAAATGATTGACGACGAATATATATAGAACACAGTATGATACCGATTTTCAGGCACTTCCGGATGAGCTGGAGACTCGAAATTTTTTTCTTAAGTAGAATTCTTTGCGGAGCCGCCCAGAAAAAAACAAAATCTCTATAAAGTTCGACGACGCGGACGCAAAAAATTGGCAATTGTTCAAACAAATTCTCATGGTTTATGCACTTTCGCTGGTGCTACGCAGCTGAAATTTTTTTTGCTGGTAGAATTCCAAAAAAGAACCAGAGAGAGACCACCAGGATTTCGATATATTAATTTGTTCGGCAGTTAAAAATTCTCAAAATGTTTAAACAAATAGAAAACTGTTTAGGTACTAGGGGATGAGCTAGGAAGCTGAAATTTTCAAAATATTTACAAAGTGGTGATCTTTTATGAACAAACATTTTGATTTTGCCATAGATCAATTGCGGCGGCCGTTAAAAATTATTTAAATTTTAAAAAATTGGAAAAATACCGTTTCACTTCTAGAAGTGCCACAACTTCAAAATTCTGCTGAAACGCGTAGCATTAGTATCCCGCGATGAAGACGTTGTAAAATGTTTGAAATTGCGACATTTGGGGATTGTTTTAAACAATTGTCGCGAGGCGTGGGAAAACGGAAATCTTTGGAATTAAAGGGATATAGGCGATGACGAGACGTCTACCTGAAAAAACGAATGTTTCTTCGAGGCGAGATGAGATGCTCGCAGCAAGCAAGCGCCAACTATAGCAGTAACGCGTAGATGACGACATGCGCAGACAAACCCCCACTCCCACTTACTCTCCCCCTTCCTCGCGGTTGCCAGCTGTTGCTACTTGTGATATTTTCCTGTCCTCTCCAGTTTTTTTTACGTGTTTGTATTTTGCTTAGCTCTTGGACATTCTTGCCCCCCCCCACTTGCCCCCCCCCCACACTTGCCCCCCCCCCTACTTGCCCCCCCCCACTTGATCCCCCCCAACTTGCCCCCCCCCCAATTGCCCCCCCCACTTGCCCCCCCCCCCCCCCACTTGCCGCCCCCACCCCTCTTGCCGCCCCCCTACTTGCCGACACCACCCACTTGCCGCCCCCCCCCCACTTGCCGCCTCGACCCCCCCCCTCACTTTCCGCCTCCCCCCATTTGCCGCCTCCCCCTCCACTTGCCGCCTCCCCCCCCACTTGCCGCCTCTCCCCCCTATCCGCCCCCCCCCCACTTGCCTCCCCTCACTTGCCACCCCCCAACTTGCCGCCCCCCACCATTTGCCGCCCCCCCCACTTGCCGACCCCCCCCCCCCATATGCCGCCTCCCCCCCCCACGTGCCGCCTCCCCACCGCTTGCCGCCTCCCCCCACTTGCCGCCTCCCCCCCCCCACTTGCCGCCTTCCCCCCCCACATGCCACCTCCCCCCACTTGCCGCCCCCCCCAACTTTCCGCCCCCCCCCCCACTTGCCGCCTCCCCCCCTCACATGCCACCTCCCCCCCACTTGCCGCCCCCCCAACTTTCCGCCTTTTCCCCCTTTCCGCCTCCCCCCCACTTTCCCCAACGCCCCCCCCACTTTCCGCCTCGCCCCCCCCCCCCCCCCCCTTTCCGCCTCGCACCTCCTACATGCCGCCTCGCTCCCCCCCCCACTTTCCGCTTCGCCCCCCTCTTCCCCCCCCCACTTGCCGCCTCCCCCCCCTCACATGCCACCTCCCCCCACTTTCCGCCTTTTCCCCCCTTTTCCGCCTCCCCCCCCCCACTTTCCCCCCTTGCCCCCCCCCCACTTTCCGCCTCGCCCCCCCCCCCCCCTTTCCGCCTCGCACCTCCTACATGCCGCTTTGCTCCCCCCCCACTTTCCGCTTCGCCCCCACTCTTCCCCCCCCCCCACTTGCCGCATCCCCCCCCACTTGCCGCCTCCACCCACTTGCCGCCCCCACTTGACCCCCCCCCCCCACATGCTGCCCCCCCCCCTCCACTTGCCGCCTCCCCCCACTTTCCTCCCCCCCCACTTTCCGCCTCCCCCCCACTTTCCGTCTCCCCCCCCACTTGCCGCCTCCCCCCTTTGCCGCCTCGCGTCCCCCTTTTTGCCGCCTCGCGCCCCCCCCCCTTTGCCGCCTGCCCCCCCCCAATTGCCCCCCCCTCCACTTGCCGCCTCCTCCCCCACTTGCCGCCTCCCCCCCACTTTTCGCCTCCCCCCCCACATGCCGCCACCCCCATAATTGCCGCCTCGCCCACCCCCCACTTGCCGCCTCCCCCCTTTGCCGCCTCGCCCCCCCCCTTTGCCGCCTGCCCCCCCCCCCCCCCCCCCAATTGCCGGCCCTCCACTTGCCGTCTCCCCCCACACTTGCCGCCTCCACCCCCACATGCCGCCTCCCCCCCACACTTCCCGTCTCGCCCCCCCACACTTTTTACCTGCCCGCCCACATGCCGCCCCCCCCCCACAATTGCCGCCTCGCTCCCCCACTTGTCGCCTGGCCCCCACTTGCCGCTTCGCCCCCCCCCATCCAAATGCTGCCCCCCCCCCCCTTGCCGCCCCCCCTTGCAGCTTCGCCCTCCCCCCCACTTTCCGCCCCCCCCACACTTGCCGCCTCGCCCCCCCCCCACTTTCCAACTCGCGCCCCCACTTGCTGCCTCCCCCCCATTTTCCACCTCGCCACCCCCCATTTTCGCCTCGCCCCCCCCCCCCACTTTCCGCCTCTTCCCCCACTTTCCGCCTCGCCCCCCCAATTGGCGCCCCCCTCTACTTGTCACCCCCCCCCCCCCCCCCACTTTCCGCCTCCCCCCCCCCACTTTCCGCCTCCCCCCCCTTCCGACGGTGCCCCGCCGGCGACCTACCACGCCGCTCGAATCAGCCCGGAGACCTAACACGCCGCTCCAACTGCGATGGAGCGAAACGATCGCCAATTTTTGCATTCTTAGGAATATCGTGCACACGACACATTTCTGCCGAATTTGGAGTTTTTCACCACACTCTCGGAAGTTAAATGTTAAAACCGAAATAATTTCCGAATAACTCGCGAATTTCGGCTGTCAAACTCTCCTCGTAGGAGCTGAACATTAACCCTTCCGTTAAAATTTTAAGAATTTTTAACTGCAGGACAAAATGAAATATCGAAGTCGGAGTTGTCCCTATCAGATCATGTTTCGGAATTCTACCCGTAAAGGGACTTTCAGCTCCGCAGCGCATTCGGAAATACGAAAACGTTGAAAAGTTGTTTAAACAATTGCGAATTGTTATTAGCGGTCGACTTTTTTTAACTTTTTAAAAATTTTCTTTTTTTTACGTGTAATCGCCTAAATAATGATACCGAGATCTTGAACGTGCGGCATATAGTTTTCAAGATAAAAATTATCGAACTTTAATGTACAAATGGGGTTAAATCGACTCTTAGAAACTGACAATTTTAAAATTTTCGATTTTTGTAGTCGGTTACGAGAAAAGTCGTATAATCTTGCAAAATTTCAGCTTCCTAAGCTTATTAGATCGCGTTCCCCCACGCTAACTTATGGGAGATATTCCGGGGTCTCTGGAGTCGAACCCAAGACACCGTGAGCAAAAGCGACGACAATTTTGATAGATATTGCGGCCATCTGGCGACACTGAAAATTTCAACCTCCGAGCTTACCGGCAAGTGCACGAAATTAATTCACAGAAATTGCGCTTTTTGTGCCTTCTGTCGTGGGAAAAGACGCGAATCTCGTCGTTTGCCGACCAAAAACAAATGATTGACGACGAATATATATACAACACAGTATGATACCGATTTTCAGGCACTTCCGGATGAGCTGGAGACTCGAAATTTTTTTCTTAAGTAGAATTCTTTGCAGAGCCGCCCAGAAAAAACAAAATCTCTAAAAAGTTCGACGACGCGGACGCAAAAAATTGGCAATTGTTCAAACAAATTCTCATGGTTTATGCACTTTCGCTGGTGCTACGCAGCTGAAATTTTTTTTGCTGGTAGAATTCCAAAAAAGAACCAGAGAGAGACCACCACGATTTCGATATATTAATTTGTTCGGCAGTTAAAAATTCTCAAAATGTTTAAACAAATAGAAAACTGTTTAGGTACTAGGGGATGAGCTAGGAAGCTGAAATTTTCAAAATATTTACAAAGTGGTGAACTTTCACGAACAAACATTTTGATTTTGCCATACATCATATGCGGCGGCCGTTAAAAATTATTTAAATTTAAAAAATTGGAAAAATACCGTTTCACTTCTAGAAGTGCCACAACTTCAAAATTCTGCTGAAACGCGTAGCATTAGTATCCCGCGATGAAGACGTTGTAAAATGTTTGAAATTGCGACATTTGGGGATCGTTTTAAACAATTGTCGCGAGGCGTGGGAAAACGGAAATCTTTGGAATTAAAGGGATATAGGCGATGACGAGACGTCTACCTGAAAAACGAATGTTTCTTCGAGGCGAGATGAGATGCTCGCAGCAAGCAAGCGCCAACTATAGCAGTAACGCGTAGATGACGACATGCGCAGACAAACCCCCACTCCCACTTACTCTCCCCCTTCCTCGCGGTTGCCAGATGTTGCTACTTGTGATATTTTCCTGTCCTCTCCAGTTTTTTTTACGTGTTTGTCTTTTGCTTAGCTCTTGGACATTCTTGCCCCCCCCCACTTGCCCCCCCCCACTTGCCCCCCCCCCTACTTGCCCCCCCCCACTTGATCCCCCCCAACTTGCCCCCCCCCCCCTACTTGCCCCCCCCCACTTGCCCCCCCCCCCCACTTGCCGCCCCCCACCCCTCTTGCCGCCCCCCCTACTTGCCGACCCCACCCACTTGCCGCCCCCCCCCACTTGCCGCCTCGACCCCCCCCCCCTCACTTTCCGCCTCCCCCCATTTGCCGCCTCCCCCTCCACTTGCCGCCTCCCCCCCACTTGCCGCCTCTCCCCCCTATCCGCCCCCCCCCCACTTGCCTCCCCTCACTTGCCACCCCCCCAACTTGCCGCTTCCCACCATTTGCCGCCCCCCCCACTTGCCGACCCCCCCCCCCATATGCCGCCTCCCCCCCCCACGTGCCGCCTCCCCCACCGCTTGCCGCCTCCCCCCACTTGCCGCCTCCCCCCCACTTGCCGCCTTCCCCCCCACATGCCACCTCCCCCCACTTGCCGCCCCCCCCCCAACTTTCCGCCAACCCCCCCTAATTTTCCGCCCCCCCCACTTGCCGCCTCCCCCCCTCACATGCCACCTCCCCCCACTTGCCGCCCCCCCCAACTTTCCGCCTTTCCCCCCTTTTCCGCCTCCCCCCCCCGCTTTCCCCCACGCCCCCCCTACTTTCCGCCTCGCCCCCCCCCCCCCCCCTTTCCGCCTCGCACCTCCTACATGCCGCCTCGCTCCCCCCCCACATTCCGCTTCACACCCCCCCTCTTCCCCCCCCACTTGCCGCCTCCCCCCACTTGCCGCACCCCACTTGCCGCCCCCCACATTCTGCCTCCCCCCTCCACTTGCCGCCTCCCCCCCACTTTCCTCCCACCCCACTTTTTGCCTCCCCCCACTTTCCGTCTCCCCCCCACTTGCCGCCTCCCCCCTTTGCCGCCTCGCGCCCCCCCCCTTTGCCGCCTCGCGCCCCACCCCTTTGCCGCCTGCCCTCCCCCCCCAATTGCCGCCGCCCCCACTTGCCGCCTCCCCCCCACTTGCCGCCTCCCCCCACATTTTCCGTCTCGCCCTCCCCCCACTTTTCGCCTCCCCCCCACATGCCGCCACCCCCATAATTGCCGCCTCGCCCACCCCCCAATTGCCGCCTCCCCCCTTTGCCGCCTCGCCCCCCCCCCCCCTCTTTGCCGCCTGCCCCCCCCCAATTGCCGCCCCTCCACTTGCCGTCTCCCCTCCAATTGCCGCCTCCCCCCCACACTTCCCGTCTCGCCCCCCCCACTTTTTACCAGCCCGCCCACATGCCGCCCCCCCCACAATTGCCGCCTCGCCCCCCCACTTGTCGCCTCGCCCCCACTTGCCGCTTCGCCCCCCCCATCCACTTGCCGCCCCCCCCCCTTGCCGCTTCGCCCTCCCCCCCACTTGCCGCCCCCCCCACACTTGCCGCCTCGCCCCCCCCCCCCAATTTCCAACTCGCGCCCCTACTTGCTGCCTCCCCCCCATTTTCCGCCTCGCCACCCCCATTTTCGCCTCGCCCCCCCCCCCCCCCCCGCTTTCCGCCTCTTCCCTCACTTTCCGCCTCGCCCCCCCAATTGCCGCCCCCCCCCCACTTGCCACCCCCCCCCCCCACTTTCCGCCTCCCCCCCCCTTCCGCCGGTGCCCCCGCCGGCGACCTATTACGCCGCTCGAATCAGCCCGGAGACCTAACACGCCGCTCCAACTGCGATGGAGCGAAACGATCGCCAATTTTTGCATTCTTATGAATATCGTGCACACGACACATTTCTGCCGAATTTGGAGTTTTTCACCACACTCTCGAAAGTTAAATGTTAAAACCGAAATAATTTCCGAATAACTCGCGAATTTTGGCTGTCAAACTCTCCTCGTAGGAGCTGAACATTAACCCTTTCGTTAAAACTTTAAGAATTTTTAACTGCAGGACAAATTGAAATATCGAAGTCGGATTTGTCCCTATCAGATCATGTTTCGGAATTCTACCCGTAAAGGGACTTTTAGCTCCGCAGCGCATTCGGAAATACGAAAACGTTGAAAAGTTGTTTAAACAATTGCGAATTGTTATTAGCGGTCGACATTTTTTAACTTTTTAAAAATTTCTTTTTTTCTACGCGTAATCGCATGCATAATAAAACCAAGAACATGAACGTGCGGCATATAGTTTTCAAGATAAAAATTATCGAACTTTAATGTACAAATGGGGGTTAAATCGACTCTTAGAAACTGACAATTTTAAAATTTTCGATTTTTGTAGTCGGTTGCGAGAATAGTCGTATAATCTTGCAAAATTTCAGCTTCCTAAGCTTATTAGATCGCGTTCCCCCACGCTAACTTATGGGAGATATTCCGGGGTCTCTGGAGTCGAACCCAAGACACCGTGAGCTAAAGCGACGACTATTTCCGATAGATATTGCGGCCATCTAGCGACACTGACAATTTCAACCTCCGAGCTTACCGGCAAGTGCACGAAATTAATTCACAGAAATTGCGCTTTTTGTGCCTTCTGTCGTGGGAAAAGACGCGAATCTCGTCGTTTGCCGACCAAAAACAAATGATAGACGACGTATATATATAGAACACAGTATGATACCGATTTTCAGGCACTTCCGAATGAGCTGGAGACTCGAAATTTTTTCCTTGTGTAGAATTCTTCGCGGAGCCGCCCAGGAAAAACCAAATCACGAAAAAGTTCGACGACGCGGAACCAAAAAAATTGGCAATTGTTCAAACATATTCTCATGGTTTATGCACTTTCGCTTGTGCTACGCAGCTGAAATTTTTTTTGCAAGTAGAATTCCAAAAAAGAACCAGATAGAGACCACCACGATTTCGATATATATTAATTTGTTCGGCAGTTAAAAATTCTAAAAATGTTTAAAAAATAGAAAACAGTTTAGGTACTAGGGGATAAGCTAGGAAGCTGAAATTTTCAAAATATTTACAAAGTGGTGAACTTTCACGAACAAACGTTTCGATTTCGCCATACATCAATTGCGGCGGCCGTTTAAAATTATTTAAATTTTAAACAATTGGAAAAATACCGTTTCACTTCTAGAAGTGCCACAACTTCAAAATTCTGCTGAAACGCGTAGCATTAGTATCCCGCGATGAAAACGTTGTAAAAGGTTTGAAATTGCGACATTTGGGGATCGTTTTAAACAATTGTCGCGAGGCGTGGGAAAACGGAAATCTTTGGAATTAAAGGGATATAGGCGATGACGAGACGTCTACCTGAAAAACGAATGTTTCTTCGAGGCGAGATGAGATGCTCGCAGCAAGCAAGCGCCAACTATAGCAGTAACGCGTAGATGACGACATGCGCAGACAAACCCCCACTCCCACTTACTCTCTCCTTTCCTCGCGGTTGCCAGCTGTTGCTACTTGTGATATTTTCCTGTCCTCTCCAGTTGTTTTTTACGTGTTTGTCTTTTGCTTAGCTCTTGGACATTCTTGCCCCCCCCCCCCTTGCCCCCCCCCCCACTTGCCCCCCCCTACTTGCCCCCCCCCACTTGATCCCTCTCCACTTGCCCCCCCCACTTGCCCCCCCCCCCCACTTGCCCCCCCCCCACTTGCCGCCCCCCACCCCTCTTGCCGCCCCCCTACTTGCCGACCCCCACCCACTTGCCGCCCCCCCCCACTTGCCGCCTCGACCCCCCCCCTCACTTTCCGCCTCCCCCCATTTGCCGCCTCCCCCTCCACTTGCTGCCTCCCCCCCACTTGCCGCCTTTCCCCCCTATCCGCCCCCCCCACTTGCCTCCCCTCACTTGCCACCCCCCCAACTTGCCGCCCCCCACCATTTTCCGCCCCCCCCCACTTGCCGACCCCCCCCCCATTGGCCGCCTCCCCCCCCCCCACTTGCCGCCTCCCCACCGCTTGACGCCTCCCCCCACTTGCCGCCTCCCCCCCCACTTGCCGCCTTCCCCCCCCACATGCCACCTCCCCCCACTTGCCGCCCCCCCAACTTTCCGCCCCCCCCTAATTTCCCCCCCCCCCCCCCACTTGCCGCCTCCCCCCCTCACATGCCACCTCCCCCCACTTGTCGCCCCCCCCAACTTTCCGCCTTTTCCCCCTTTTCCGCCTCCCCCCCCACTTTCCCCCCACGCCCCCCCCACTTTCCGCCTCGCCCCCCCCCCCCCCTTTCCGCCTCGCACCTCCTACATGCCGCCTCACTCACCCCCCCCACTTCCCGCTTCGCCCCCCCCTCATCCCCCCCCACTTGCCGCCTCCCCCCCTCACATGCCACCTCCCCCCACTTTCCGCCTTTTCCCCCTTTTCCGCCTCCCCCACCACTTTCCCCCACGCCCCCCCCCACTTTCCGCCTCGCCCCCCCCTCCCCCCTTTCCGCCTCGCACCTCCTACATGCCGCTTTGCTCCCCCCCCCACTTTCCGCTTCGCCCCCCCTCTTCCCCCCCCCCACTTGCCGCATCCCCCCCCACTTGCCGCCTCCCCCCACTTACCCGCCCCCCACTTGACCCCCCCCCACATGCTGCCCCCCTCCACTTGCCGCCTCCCCCCACTTTCCTCCCCCCCCACTTTCCGCCTCCCCCCACTTTCCGTCTCCCCCCCACTTGCCGCCTCCCCCCTTTGCCGCCTGCCCCCCCCCCAATTGCCCCCCCGCACTTGCCGCCTCCCCCCCCCACTTGCCGCCTCCCCCCACATTTTCCGTCTCGCCCTCCCCCACTTTTCCGCCTCCCCCCCACATGCCGCCACCCCCATAATTGCCGCCTCGCCCACCCCCCACTTGCCGCCTCCCCCCTTTGCCGCCTCGCCCCCCCCCCCTTTGCCGCCTGCCCCCCCCCCTAATTGCCGGCCCTCCACTTGCCGTCTCCCCCCCACTTGCCGCCTCCCCCCCCACATGCCGCCTCCCCCCCACACTTCCCGTCTCGCCACCCCACACTTTTTACCAGCCCGCCCACATGCCGCCCCCCCTCCACTTGCCGCCTCCCCCCACTTTCCTCCCCCCCCCACTTTCCGCCTCCCCCCACTTTCCGTCTCCCCCCCACTTGCCGCCTCCCCCCTTTGCCGCCTGCCCCCCACTTGCCGCCTCCCCCCACATTTTCCGTCTCGCCCTCCCCCCACTTTTCGCCTCCCCCCCACATGCCGCCACCCCCATAATTGCCGCCTCGCCCACCCCCCACTTGCCGCCTCCCCCCTTTGCCGCCTCGCCCCCCCCCCCCCTTTGCCGCCTGCCCCCCCCCCCCAATTGCCGGCCCTCCACTTGCCGTCTCCCCCCCACTTGCCGCCTCCCCCCCCCACATGCCGCCTCCTCCCCACACTTCCCGACTCGCCACCCCACACTTTTTACCTGCCCGCCCACATGCCGCCCCCCCCACAATTGCCGCCTCGCTCCCCCACTTGTCGCCTCGCCCCCACTTGCCGCTTCGCCCCCCCCATCCACTTGCCGCCCCCCCCATCTTGCCGCCCCACCCCTTGCCGCTTCGCCCTCCCCCCCACTTTCCGTCCCCCCACACTTGCCGCCTCGCCAACCCCCCCACTTTCCAACTCGCGCCCCCACTTGCTGCCTCCCCCCCATTTCCGCCTCGCCACCCCCATTTTCGCCTCGCCCCCCCCCCCACTTTCCGCCTCTTCCCTCACTTTCCGCCTCGCCCCCCCAATTGGCGCCCCCACCCACTTGTCACCCCCCCCCCCCTCTTTCCGCCTCCCCCCCTTCCGCCGGTGCCCCGCCGGCGACCTACCACGCCGCTCGAATCAGCCCGGAGACCTAACACGCCGCTCCAACTGCGATGGAGCGAAACGATCGCCAATTTTTGCATTCTTAGGAATATCGTTCACACGACACATTTCTGCCGAATTTGGAGTTTTTCACCACACTCTCGGAAGTTAAATGTTAAAACCGAAATAATTTCCGAATAACTCGCGAATTTCGGCTGTCAAACTCTCCTCGTAGGAGCTGAACATTAACCCTGCCGTTAAAATTTGAAGAATTTTTAACTGCAGGACAAAATGAAATATCGAAATCGGAGTTGTCCCTATCAGATCATGTTTCGGAATTCTACTCGTAAAGGACTTTTAGCTCTGCAGCGCATTCGGAAATACGAAAACGTTGAAAAGTTGTTTAAACAATTGCGAATTGTTATTAGCGGTCGACTTATTTTAACTTTTTAAAAATTTTCTTTTTTTTACGTGTAATCGCCTAAATAATGATACCGAGATCTTGAACGTGCGGCATATAGTTTTCAAGATAAAAATTATCGAACTTTAATGTACAAATGGGGTTAAATCGACTCTTAGAAACTGACAATTTTAAAATTTTCGATTTTTGTAGTCGGTTCCGAGAAAAGTCGCATAATCTTGCAAAATTTCAGCTTCCTAAGCTTATTAGATCGCGTTCCCCCACGCTAACTTATGGGAGATATTCCGGGGTCTCTGGAGTCGAACCCAAGACACCGTGAGAAAAAGCGACGACAATTCCCAATAGATATTGCGGCCATCTAGCGACACTGAAAATTTCAACCTCCGAGCTTACCGGCAAGTGCACGAAATTAATTCACAGAAATTGCGCTTTTTGTGCATTCTGTCGTGGAAAAAGACGCGAATCTCGTCGTTTGCCGACCAAAAACAAATGATAGACGACGTATATATATAGAACACAGTATGATACCGATTTTCAGGCACTTCCGGATGAGCTGGAGACTCGAAATTCTTTCCTTGTGAAGAATTCTTTGCGGAGCCGCCCAGGAAAAACCAAATCTCGAAAAAGTTCGACGACGCGGAACCAAAAAAATTGGCAATTGTTCAAACAAATTCTCATGGTTTATGCACTTTCGCTCGTGCTACGCAGCTGAAATTTTTTTTGCTGGTAGAATTTAAAAAAAGAACCAGAGAGAGACCACCACGATTTCGATATATTAATTTGTTCGGCAGTTAAAAATTCTCAAAATGTTTAAAAAATAGAAAACTGTTTAGGTACTAGGGGATGAACTAGGAAGCTGAAATTTTCAAAATATTTACAAAGTGGTGAACTTTCACGAACAAACATTTTGATTTTGCCATACATCAATTGCGGCGGCCGTTAAAAATTATTTAAATTTTAAAAAATTGGAAAAATACCGTTTCACTTCTAGAAGTGCCACAACTTCAAAATTCTGCTAAAACGCGTAGCATTAGTATCCCGCGATGAAAACGTTGTAAAATGTTTGAAATTGCGACATTTGAGGATCGTTTTAAACAATTGTCGCGAGGCGTGGGAAAACGGAAATCTTTGGAATTAAAGGGATATAGGCGATGACGAGACGTCTACCTGAAAAACGAATGTTTCTTCGAGGCGAGATGAGATGCTCGCAGCAAGCAAGCGCCAACTATAGCAGTAACGCGTAGATGACGACATGCGCAGACAAACCCCCACTCCCACTTACTCTCTCCTTTCCTCGCGGTTGCCAGCTGTTGCTACTTGTGATATTTTCCTGTCCTCTCCAGTTGTTTTTTACGTGTTTGTCTTTTGCTTAGCTCTTGGACATTCTTGCCCCCCCCCCCACTTGCCCCCCCCCCCACTTGCCCCCCCCTACTTGCCCCCCCCACTTGATCCCCCCCCACTTGCCCCCCCCCCACTTGCCCCCCCCCACTTGCCGCCCCCACCCCTCTTGCCGCCCCCCTACTTGCCGACCCCACCCACTTGCCGCCCCCCCCACTTGCCGCCTCGACCCCCCCCTCACTTTCCGCCTCCCCCCATTTGCCGCCTCCCCCTCCACTTGCCGCCTTTCCCCCCTATCCGCCCCCCCCCACTTGCCTCCCCTCACTTGCCACCCCCCAACTTGCCGCCCCCCACCATTTGCCGCCCCCCCCACTTGCCGACCCCCCCCCATTGGCCGCCTCCCCCCCCCACTTGCCGCCTCCTCCCCCACTTGCCGCCTTCCCCCCCCACATGCCACCTCCCCCCACTTGCCGCCCCCCCCCCTAATTTTCCGCCCCCCCCCCACTTGCCGCCTCCCCCCCTCACATGCCACCTCCCCCCACTTGCCGCCCCCCCAACTTTCCGCCTTTTCCCCCTTTTCCGCCTCCCCCCCCACTTTCCCCCACGCCCCCCCCACTTTCCGCCTCGCCCCCCCCCCTTTCCGCCTCGCACCTCCTACATGCCGCCTCGCTCCCCCCCCACTTTCCGCTTCGCCCCCCCTCTTCCCCCCCCAACTTGCCGCCTCCCCCCCTCACATGCCACCTCCCCCCACTTTCCGCCTTTTCCCCCTTTTCCGCCTCCCCCCCCACTTTCCCCCACGCCCCCCCCACTTTCCGCCTCGCCCACCCCCCCCCCCTTTCCGCCTCGCACCTCCTACATGCCGCTTTGCTCCCCCCCCACTTTCCGCTTCGCCCCCCCTCTTCCCCCCCCCACTTGCCGCATCCCCCCCCACTTGCCGCCTCCCCCCACTTACCGCCCCCACTTGACCCCCCCCCCACATGCTGCCCCCCCTCCACTTGCCGCCTCCCCCCACTTTCCTCCCCCCCCACTTTCCGCCTCCCCCCACTTTCCGTCTCCCCCCCACTTGCCGCCTCCCCCCTTTGCCGCCTGCCCCCCCCCAATTGCCCCCCCCCACTTGCCGCCTCCCCCCCCACTTGCCGCCTCCCCCCACATTTTCCGTCTCGCCCTCCCCCCACTTTTCGCCTCCCCCCCACATGCCGCCACCCCCATAATTGCCGCCTCGCCCACCCCCCACTTGCCGCCTCCCCCCTTTGCCGCCTCGCCCCCCCCCCTTTGCCGCCTGCCCCCCCCCCCCCCAATTGCCGGCCCTCCACTTGCCGTCTCCCCCCCACTTGCCGCCTCCCCCCCCACATGCCGCCTCCCCCCCACACTTCCCGTCTCGCCACCCCACACTTTTTACCTGCCCGCCCACATGCCGCCCCCCCTCCACTTGCCGCCTCCCCCCACTTTCCTCCCCCCCCACTTTCCGCCTCCCCCCACTTTCCGTCTCCCCCCCACTTGCCGCCTCCCCCCTTTGCCGCCTGCCCCCCCCCAATTGCCCCCCCCCCACTTGCCGCCTCCCCCCCCACTTGCCGCCTCCCCCCACATTTCCGTCTCGCCCTCCCCCCACTTTTCGCCTCCCCCCCACATGCCGCCACCCCCATAATTGCCGCCTCGCCCACCCCCCACTTGCCGCCTCCCCCCTTTGCCGCCTCGCCCCCCCCCCCCCCTTTGCCGCCTGCCCCCCCCCCCCCCCCCCCAATTGCCGGCCCTCCACTTGCCGTCTCCCCCCCACTTGCCGCCTCCCCCCCCACATGCCGCCTCTCCCCCACACTTCCCGACTCGCCACCCCACACTTTTTACCTGCCCGCCCACATGCCGCCCCCCCCACAATTGCCGCCTCGCTCCCCCACTTGTCGCCTCGCCCCCACTTGCCGCTTCGCCCCCCCCATCCACTTGCCGCCCCCCCCATCTTGCCGCCCCACCCCTTGCCGCTTCGCCCTCCCCCCCACTTTCCGTCCCCCCACACTTGCCGCCTCGCCACCCCCCCCACTTTCCAACTCGCGCCCCCACTTGCTGCCTCCCCCCCATTTTCCGCCTCGCCACCCCCATTTTCGCCTCGCCCCCCCCCCCCACTTTCCGCCTCTTCCCTCACTTTCCGCCTCGCCCCCCCAATTGGCGCCCCCACCCACTTGTCACCCCCCCCCCTCTTTCCGCCTCCCCCCCTTCCGCCGGTGCCCCGCCGGCGACCTACCACGCCGCTCGAATCAGCCCGGAGACCTAACACGCCGCTCCAACTGCGATGGAGCGAAACGATCGCCAATTTTTGCATTCTTAGGAATATCGTTCACACGACACATTTCTGCCGAATTTGGAGTTTTTCACCACACTCTCGGAAGTTAAATGTTAAAACCGAAATAATTTCCGAATTTCGGCTGTCAAACTCTCCTCGTAGGAGCTGAACATTAACCCTGCCGTTAAAATTTGAAGAATTTTTAACTGCAGGACAAAATGAAATATCGAAATCGGAGTTGTCCCTATCAGATCATGTTTCGGAATTCTACTCGTAAAGGGACTTTTAGCTCTGCAGCGCATTCGGAAATACGAAAACGTTGAAAATTTGTTTAAACAATTGCGAATTGTTATTAGCGGTCGACTTATTTTAACTTTTTAAAAATTTTCTTTTTTTTACGTGTAATCGCCTAAATAATGATACCGAGATCTTGAACGTGCGGCATATAGTTTTCAAGATAAAAATTATCGAACTTTAATGTACAAATGGGGTTAAATCGACTCTTAGAAACTGACAATTTTAAAATTTTCGATTTTTGTAGTCGGTTCCGAGAAAAGTCGCATAATCTTGCAAAATTTCAGCTTCCTAAGCTTATTAGATCGCGTTCCCCCACGCTAACTTATGGGAGATATTCCGGGGTCTCTGGAGTCGAACCCAAGACACCGTGAGAAAAAGCGACGACAATTCCCAATAGATATTGCGGCCATCTAGCGACACTGAAAATTTCAACCTCCGAGCTTACCGGCAAGTGCACGAAATTAATTCACAGAAATTGCGCTTTTTGTGCATTCTGTCGTGGAAAAAGACGCGAATCTCGTCGTTTGCCGACCAAAAACAAATGATAGACGACGTATATATATAGAACACAGTATGATACCGATTTTCAGGCACTTCCGGATGAGCTGGAGACTCGAAATTCTTTCCTTGTGAAGAATTCTTTGCGGAGCCGCCCAGGAAAACCAAATCTCGAAAAAGTTCGACGACGCGGAACCAAAAAAATTGGCAATTGTTCAAACAAATTCTCATGGTTTATGCACTTTCGCTCGTGCTACGCAGCTGAAATTTTTTTTGCTGGTAGAATTCCAAAAAAGAACCAGAGAGAGACCACCACGATTTCGATATATTAATTTGTTCGGCAGTTAAAAATTCTCAAAATGTTTAAACAAATAGAAAACTGTTTAGGTACTAGGGGATGAACTAGGAAGCTGAAATTTTCAAAATATTTACAAAGTGGTGAACTTTCACGAACAAACATTTTGATTTTGCCATACATCAATTGCGGCGGCCGTTAAAAATTATTTAAATTTTAAAAAATTGGAAAAATACCGTTTCACTTCTAGAAGTGCCACAACTTCAAAATTCTGCTAAAACGCGTAGCATTAGTATCCCGCGATGAAAACGTTGTAAAATGTTTGAAATTGCGACATTTGAGGATCGTTTTAAACAATTGTCGCGAGGCGTGGGAAAACGGAAATCTTTGGAATTAAAGGGATATAGGCGATGACGAGACGTCTACCTGAAAAACGAATGTTTCTTCGAGGCGAGATGAGATGCTCGCAGCAAGCAAGCGCCAACTATAGCAGTAACGCGTAGATGACGACATGCAGCGCCAACTATAGCAGTAACGCGTAGATGACGACATGCGCAGACAAACCCCCACTCCCACTTACTCTCTCCTTTCCTCGCGGTTGCCAGCTGTTGCTACTTGTGATATTTTCCTGTCCTCTCCAGTTGTTTTTTACGTGTTTGTCTTTTGCTTAGCTCTTGGACATTCTTGCCCCCCCCCCCCACTTGCCCCCCCCCCCACTTGCCCCCCCCCCCTTGCCCCCCCCCCCACTTGATCCCCCCCCACTTGCCCCCCCCCCACTTGCCCCCCCCCCACTTGCCGCCCCCACCCCTCTTGCCGCCCCCCTACTTGCCGACCCCACCCACTTGCCGCCCCCCCCACTTGCCGCCTCGACCCCCCCTCACTTTCCGCCTCCCCCCATTTGCCGCCTCCCCCTCCACTTGCCGCCTTTCCCCCCTATCCGCCCCCCCCCCACTTGCCTCCCCTCACTTGCCACCCCCCAACTTGCCGCCCCCCACCATTTGCCGCCCCCCCCACTTGCCGACCCCCCCCCCCATTGGCCGCCTCCCCCCCCCACTTGCCGCCTCCTCCCCCACTTGCCGCTTTCCCCCCCCCACATGCCACCTCCCCCCACTTGCCGCCCCCCCCCTAATTTTCCGCCCCCCCCCCACTTGCCGCCCCCCCCAACTTTCCGCCTTTTCCCCCTTTTCCGCCTCCCCCCCCCACTTTCCCCCACGCCCCCCCCCACTTTCCGCCTCGCCCCCCCCCCTTTCCGCCTCGCACCTCCTACATGCCGCCTCGCTCCCCCCCCACTTTCCGCTTCGCCCCCCCCTCTTCCCCCCCCAACTTGCCGCCTCCCCCCCTCACATGCCACCTCCCCCCACTTTCCGCCTTTTCCCCCTTTTCCGCCTCCCCCCCCACTTTCCCCCACGCCCCCCCCACTTTCCGCCTCGCCCACCCCCCCCCCCCTTTCCGCCTCGCACCTCCTACATGCCGCTTTGCTCCCCCCCCACTTTCCGCTTCGCCCCCCCTCTTCCCCCCCCACTTGCCGCATCCCCCCCCCCACTTGCCGCCTCCCCCCACTTGCCGGCCCCACTTGACCCCCCCCCCCCACATGCTGCCCCCCCCTCCACTTGCCGCCTCCCCCCACTTTCCTCCCCCCCCACTTTCCGCCTCCCCCCACTTTCCGTCTCCCCCCCACTTGCCGCCTCCCCCCTTTGCCGCCTGCCCCCCCCCCAATTGCCCCCCCCCACTTGCCGCCTCCTCCCCCACTTGCCGCCTCCCCCCACATTTTCCGTCTCGCCCCTCCCCCACTTTTCGCCTCCCCCCCACATGCCGCATCCCCCATAATTGCCGCCTCGCCCACCCCCCCACTTGCCGCCTCCCCCCCTTTGCCGCCTCGCCCCCCCCCCCCCCTTTGCCGCCTGCCCCCCCCCAATTGCCGCCCCTCCACTTGCCGTCTCCCCTCCAATTGCCGCCTCCCCCCCACATGCCGCCTCCCCCCCACACTTCCCGTCTCGCCCCCCCCACTTTTTACCAGCCCGCACACATGCCGCCCCCCCCACAATTGCCGCCTCGCCCCCCCCACTTGTCGCCTCGCCCCCACTTGCCGCTTCGCCCCCCCCATCCACTTGCCGCCCCCCCCCTTGCCGCTTCGCCCTCCCCCCCACTTGCCGCCCCCCCCACACTTGCCGCCTCGCCCCCCCCCCCCCACTTTCCAACTCGCGCCCCCACTTGCTGCCTCCCCCCCATTTTCCGCCTCGCCACCCCCCATTTTCGCCTCGCCCCCCCCCCCCCCCCCCCCGCTTTCCGCCTCTTCCCTCACTTTCCGCCTCGCCCCCCCAATTGCCGCCCCCCCCCCACTTGCCACCCCCCCCCCACTTTCCGCCTCCCCTGCCTATCGCCGGTGCCCCGCCGGCGACCTACCACGCCGCTCGAATCAGCCCGGAGACCTAACACGCCGCTCCAACTGCGATGGAGCGAAACGATCGCCAATTTTTGCATTCTTAGGAATATCGTGCACACGACACATTTCTGCCGAATTTGGAGTTTTTCACCACACTCTCGAAAGTTAAATGTTAAAACCGAAATAATTTCCGAATAACTCGCGAATTTTGGCTGTCAAACTCTCCTCGTAGGAGCTGAACATTAACCCTTTCGTTAAAACTTTAAGAATTTTTAACTGCAGGACAAAATGAAATATCGAAATCGGAGTTGTCCCTATCAGATCATGTTTCGGAATTCTACTCGTAAAGGGACTTTTAGCTCCGCAGCGCATTCGGAAATACGAAAACGTTGAAAAGTTGTTTAAACAATTGCGAATTGTTATTAGCGGTCGACATTTTTTAACTTTTTAAAAATTTCTTTTTTTCTACGTGTAATCGCATGCATAATAAAACCGAGAACATGAACGTGCGGCATATAGTTTTCAAGATAAAAATTATCGAACTTTAATGTACAAATGGGGTTAAATCGACTCTTAGAAACTGACAATTTTAAAATTTTCGATTTTTGTAGTCGGTTGCGAGAATAGTCGTATAATCATGCAAAATTTCAGCTTCCTAAGCTTATTAGATCGCGTTCCCCCACGCTAACTTATGGGAGATATTCCGGGGTCTCTGGAGTCGAACCCAAGACACCGTGAGCAAAAGCGACGACAATTCCCGATAGATATTGCGGCCATCTAGCGACACTGAAAATTTCAACCTCCGAGCTTACCGGCAAGTGCACGAAATTAATTCACAGTAATTGCGCTTTTTGTGCCTTCTGTCGTGGGAAAAGACGCGAATCTCGTCGTTTGCCGACCAAAAACAAATGATTGACGACGAATATATATAGAACACAGTATGATACCGATTTTCAGGCACTTCCGGATGAGCTGGAGACTCGAAATTTTTTTTTAAGTAGAATTCTTTGCAGAGACGCCCAGAAAAAACAAAATCTCTAAAAAGTTCGACGACGCGGACGCAAAAAATTGGCAATTGTTCAAACAAATTCTCATGGTTTATGCACTTTCGCTCGTGCTACGCAGCTGAAATTTTTTTTGCTGGTAGAATTCCAAAAAAAAATCAGAGAGAGACCACCACGATTTCGATATATTAATTTGTTCGGCAGTTAAAAATTCTCAAAATGTTTAAACAAATAGAAAACTGTTTAGGTACTAGGGGATGAACTAGGAAGCTGAAATTTTCAAAATATTTACAAAGTGGTGAACTTTCACGAACAAACATTTTGATTTTGCCATACATCAATTGCGGCGGCCGTTAAAAATTATTTAAATTTAAAAAAATTGGAAAAATACCGTTTCACTTCTAGAAGTGCCACAACTTCAAAATTCTGCTGAAACGCGTAGCATTAGTATCCCGCGATGAAAACGTTGTAAAATGTTTGAAATTGCGACATTTGGGGATTGTTTTAAACAATTGTCGCGAGGCGTGGGAAAACGGAAATCTTTGGAATTAAAGGGATATAGGCGATGACGAGACGTCTACCTGAAAAACGAATGTTTCTTCTAGGCGAAATGAGATACTCGCAGCAAGCAAGCGCCAACTATAGCAGTAACGCGTAGATGACGACATGCGCAGACAAACCCCCACTCCCACTTACTCTCCCCTTCCTCGCGGTTGCCAGCTGTTGCTACTTGTGATATTTTCCTGTCCTCTCCAGTTGTTTTTTACGTGTTTGACTTTTGCTTAGCTCTTGGACATTCTTGCCCGCCCCCACTTGCCCCCCCCCCACTTGCCCCCCCCCCACTTGCCCCCCCCCCACTTGATCCCCCCCCACTTGCCCCCCCCCCCCACGCCCCCCCCCCCACTTGCCCCCCCCCACTTGCCGCCCCCACTCCTCTTGCCGCCCCCCCACTTGCCGACCCCACCCACTTGCCGCCCCCCCCCACTTGCCGTCTCGACCCCCCCCTCACTTTCCGCCTCCACCCATTTGCCGCCTCCCCCTCCACTTGCCGCCTCACCCCCCACTTGCCGCCTCTCCCCCCTATCCGCCCCCCCCCACTTGCCTCCCCTCACTTGCCACCACCCAACTTGCCGCCCCAGACCATTTGCCGCCCCCCCCACTTGCCGACCCCCCCCCCATATGCCGCTTCCCCCCCACTTGCCGCCTCCCCACCGCTTGCCGCCTCCCCCCACTTGCCTCCTCCCCCCCCCACTTGCCGCCTTCCCCCCCACATGCCACCTCCCCCCACTTGCCGCCCCCCCCCAACTTTCCGCCAACCCCCCCCTAATTTTCCGCCCCCCCCCCCACTTGCCGCCTCCCCCCCTCACATGCCACCTCCCCCCACTTGCCGCCCCCCCAACTTTCCGCCTTTCCCCCCTTTTCCGCCTCCCCCCCCGCTTTCCCCCACGCCCCCCCTACTTTCCGCCTCGCCCCCCCCCCTTTCCGCCTCGCACCTCCTACATGCCGCCTCGCTCCCCCCCCCCACATTCCGCTTCGCCCCCCCTCTTCCCCCCCACCACTTGCCGCATCCCCCCCCACTTGCCGCCTCCCCCCACTTGCCGCCCCCCACTTGCCGCCCCCCACATGCTGCCTCCCCCCTCCACTTGCCGCCTCCCCCCCACTTTCCTCCCCCCCACTTTCCGCCTCCCCCCACTTTCCGTCTCCCCCCCACTTGCCGCCTCCCCCCTTTGCCGCCTCGCGCCCCCCCCTTTGCCGCCTCGCGCCCCCCCCTTTGCCGCCTGCCCCCCCCCCCCCAATTGCCGCCCCCCCACTTGCCGCCTCCCCCCACTTGCCGCCTCCCCCCACATTTTCCGTCTCGCCCTCCCCCCACTTTTCGCCTCCCCCCCACATGCCGCCACCCCCATAATTGCCGCCTCGCCCACCCCCCACTTGCCGCCTCCCCCCTTTGCCGCCTCGCCCCCCCCCCCCTTTGCCGCCTGCCCCCCCCCCCCCCAATTGCCGACCCTCCACTTGCCGTCTCCCCCCCAATTGCCGCCTCAACCCCCACATGCCGCCTCCCCCCCACACTTCCCGTCTCGCCCCCCCCCACTTTTTACCAGCCCGCCCACATGCCGCCCCCCCCCACAATTGCCGCCTCGCCCCCCCACTTGTCGCCTCGCCCCCACTTGCCGCTTCGCCCCCCCATCCACTTGCCGCCCCCCCCCCTTGCCGCTTCGCCCTCCCCCCCCACTTGCCGCCCTCCCCACACTTGCCGCCTCGCCCCCCCCCCCCCCCACTTTCCAACTCGCGCCCCCACTTGCTGCCTCCCCCACATTTTCCGCCTCGCCACCCCCATTTTCGCCTCGCCCCCCCCCCCGCTTTCCGCCTCTTCCCTCACTTTCCGCCTCGCCCCCCCAATTTCCGCCCCCCCCCACTTGCCACCCCCCCCCCCACTTTCCGCCTCCCCCCCCTTCCGCCGGTGCCCCGCCGGCGACCTACCACGCCGCTCGAATCAGCCCGGAGACCTAACACGAAGCTCCAACTGCGATGGAGCGAAACGATCGCCAATTTTTGCATTCTTAGGAATATCGTGCACACAACACATTTCTGCCGAATTTGGAGTTTTTCACCACACTCTCGAAAGTTAAATGTTAAAACCGAAATAATTTCCGAATAACTCGCGAATTTTGGCTGTCAAACTCTCCTCGTAGGAGCTGAACATTAACCCTTTCGTTAAAACTTTAAGAATTTTTAACTGCAGGACAAATTGAAATATCGAAGTCGGAGTTGTCCCTATCAGATCATGTTTCGGAATATCACCCGTAAAGGGACTTTTAGCTCCGCAGCGCATTCGGAAATACGAAAACGTTGAAAAGTTGTTTAAACAATTGCGAATTGTTATTAGCGGTCGACATTTTTTAACTTTTTAAATATTTCTTTTTTTCTACGCGTAATCGCATGCATAATAAAACCGAGAACATGAACATGCGGTATATAGTTTTCAAGATAAAAATTATCGAACTTTAATGTACAAATGGGGTTAAATCGACTCTTAGAAACTGACAATTTTAAAATTTTCGATTTTTGTAGTCGGTTGCGAGAATAGTCGTATAATCATGCAAAATTTCAGCTTCCTAAGCTTATTAGATCGCGTTCCCCCACGCTAACTTATGGGAGATATTCCGGGGTCTCTGGAGTCGAACCCAAGACACCGTGAGCAAATGCGACGACAATTCCCGATAGATATTGCGGCCATCTAGCGACACTGAAAATTTCAACCTCCGAGCTTACCGGCAAGTGCACGAAATTAATTCACAGAAATTGCGCTTTTTGTGCCTTCTGTCGTGGGAAAAGACGCGAATCTCATCGTTTGCCGACCAAAAACAAATGATAGACGACGTATATATATAGAACACAGTATGATACCGATTTTCAGGCACTTCCGGATGAGCTGGAGACTCGAAATTTTTTCCTTGTGAAGAATTCTTTGCGGAGCCGCCCAGGAAAAACCAAATCTCGAAAAAGTTCGACGACGCGGAACCAAAAAAATTGGCAATTATTCAAACAAATTCTCATGGTTTATGCACTTTCGCTCGTGCTACGCAGCTGAATTTTTTTTTCCAAGTAGAATTCCAAAAAAGGAACCAGATAGAGACCACCACGATTTCGATATATATTAATTTGTTCGGCAGTTAAAATTCTAAAAATGTTTAAACAAATAGAAAACAGTTTAGGTACTAGGGGATAAGCTAGGAAGCTGAAATTTTCAAAATATTTACTGAGTGGTGAACTTTCATGAACAAACGTTTCGATTTTGCCATACATCAATTGCGGCGGCCGTTTAAAATTATTTAAGTTTTAAACAATTTGAAAAATACCGTTTCACTTCTAGAAGTGCCACAACTTCAAAATTCTGCTGAAACGCGCAGCATTAGTATCCCGCGATGAAAACGTTGTAAAATGTTTGAAATTGCGACATTTGGGGATTGTTTTAAACATTTGTCGCGAGGCGTGGGAAAACGGAAATCTTTGGAATTAAAGGGATATAGGCGATGACGAGACGTCTACCTGAAAAACGAATGTTTCTTCTAGGCGAAATGAGATACTCGCAGCAAGCAAGCGCCAACTATAGCAGTAACGGGTAGATGACGACATGCGCAGACAAACCCCCACTCCCACTTACTCTCTCCCTTCCTCGCGGTTGCCAGCTGTTGCTACTTGTGATATTTTCCTGTCCTCTCCAGTTGTTTTTTACGTGTTTGACTTTTGCTTAGCTCTTGGACATTCTTGCCCCCCCCCACTTGCCACCCCCCCCCACTTGCCCCCCCCCACTTGCCCCCCCCCCCACTTGATCCCCCCCCACTTGCCCCCCCCCCCACTTGCCCCCCCCCCCACCTGCCCCCCCCCCACTTGCCCCCCCCCACTTGCCGCCCCCACTCCTCTTGCCGCCCCCCCACTTGCCGACCCCACCCACTTGCCGCCCCCCCCACTTGCCGCCTCGACCCCCCTCACTTTCCGCCTCCACCCATTTGCCGCCTCCCCGTCCACTTGCCGCCTCACCCCCCACTTGCCGCCTCTCCCCCCTATCCGCCCCCCCCACTTGCCTCCCCTCACTTGCCACCACCCAACTTGCCGCCCCAGACCATTTGCCGCCCCCCCCACTTGCCGACCCCCCCATATGCCGCTTCCCCCCCACTTGCCGCCTCCCCACCGCTTGCCGCCTCCCCCCACTTGCCGCCTCCCCCCCCACTTGCCGCCTTCCCCCCCACATGCCACCTCCCCCCACTTGCCGCCCCCCCCAACTTTCCGCCAACCCCCCCCTAATTTTCCGCCCCCCCCCCCCACTTGCCGCCTCCCCCCCTCACATGCCACCTCCCCCCACTTGCCGCCCCCCCAACTTTCCGCCTTTCCCCCCTTTTCCGCCTCCCCCCCCGCTTTCCCCCACGCCCCCCCTACTTTCCGCTTCGCCCCCCCTCTTCCCCCCCCCCCACTTGAAGCATCCCCCCCCACTTGCCGCCTCCCCCCACTTGCCGCCCCCCACTTGCCGCCCCCCACATGCTGCCTCCCTCTCCACTTGCCGCCTCCCCCCCACTTTCCTCCCCCCCCACTTTCCGCCTCCCCCCACTTTCCGTCTCCCCCCCACTTGCCGCCTCCCCCCTTTGCCGCCTCGCGCCCCCCCCTTTGCCGCCTCGCGCCCCCCCCTTTGCCGCCTGCCCCCCCCCCCCCAATTGCCGCCCCCCCACTTGCCGCCTCCCCCCCACTTGCCGCCTCCCCCCACATTTTCCGTCTCGCCCTCCCCCCACTTTTCGCCTCCCCCCCACATGCCGCCACCCCCATAATTGCCGCCTCGCCCACCCCCCACTTGCCGCCTCCCCCCTTTGCCGCCTCGCCCCCCCCCCCTTTGCCGCCTGCCCCCCCCCCCCAATTGCCGCCCCTCCACTTGCCGTCTCCCCCCCAATTGCCGCCTCAACCCCCACATGCCGCCTCCCCCCCACACTTCCCGTCTCGCCCCCCCCACTTTTTACCTGCCCGTCCACATGCCGCCCCCCCCCACAATTGCCGCCTCGCCCCCCCCACTTGTCGCCTCGCCCCCACTTGCCGCTTCGCCCCCCCATCCACTTGCCGCCCCCCCCCCCCCTTGCCGCTTCGCCCTCCCCCCCACTTGCCGCCCCCCCCCACACTTGCCGCCTCGCCCCCCCCCACCACTTTCCAACTCGCGCCCCCACTTGCTGCCTCCCCCCCATTTTCCGCCTCGCCACCCACATTTTCGCCTCGCCCCCCCCCCCCCGCTTTCCGCCTCTTCCCTCACTTTCCGCCTCGCCCCCCCAATTGCCGCCCCCCCCCCCACTTGCCACCCCCCCCCCCCACTTTCCGCCTCCCCCCCTTCCGCCTTTGCCCCGCCGGCGACCTACCACGCCGCTCGAATCAGCCCGGAGACCTAACACGCCGCTCCAACTGCGATGAAGCGAAACGATCGCCAATTTTTGCATTCTTAGGAATATCGTGCACACGACACATTTCTGCCGAATTTGGAGTTTTTCACCACACTCTCGAAAGTTAAATGTTAAAACCGAAATAATTTCCGAATAACTCGCGAATTTTGGCTGTCAAACTCTCCTCGTAGGAGCTGAACATTAACCCTTTCGTTAAAACTTTAAGAATTTTTAACTGCAGGACAAATTGAAATATCGAAGTCGGAGTTGTCCCTATCAGATCATGTTTCGGAATTCTACCCGTAAAGGGACTTTTAGCTCCGCAGCGCATTCGGAAATACGAAAACGTTGAAAAGTTGTTTAAACAATTGCGAATTGTTATTAGCGGTCGATATTTTTTAACTTTTTAAAAATTTCTTTTTTTCTACGCGTAATCGCATGCATAATAAAACCGAGAACATGAACGTGCGGCATATAGTTTTCAAGATAAAAATTATCGAACTTTAATGTACAAATGGGGTTAAATCGACTCTTAGAAACTGACAATTTTAAAATTTTCGATTTTTGTAGTCGGTTGCGAGAATAGTCGTATAATCATGCAAAATTTCAGCTTCCTAAGCTTATTAGATCGCGTTCCCCCACGCTAACTTATGGGAGATATTCCGGGGTCTCTGGAGTCGAACCCAAGACACCGTGAGCAAAAGCGACGACAATTCCCGATAGATATTGCGGCCATCTAGCGACACTGAAAATTTCAACCTCCGAGCTTACCGGCAAGTGCACGAAATTAATTCACAGAAATTGCGCTTTTTGTGCCTTCTGTCGTGGGAAAAGTCTCGAATCTCATCGTTTGCCGACAAAAACAAATGATAGACGACGTATATATATAGAACACAGTATGATACCGATTTTCAGGCACTTCCGGATTAGCTGGAGACTCGAAATTTTTTCCTTGTGAAGAATTCTTTGCGGAGCCGCCCAGGAAAAACCAAATCTCGAAAAAGTTCGACGACGCGGAACCAAAAAAATTGGCAATTGTTCAAACAAATTCTCATGGTTTATGCACTTTCGCTCGTGCTACGCAGCTGAAATTTTTTTTCCAAGTAGAATTCCAAAAAAGGAACCAGATAGAGACCACCACGATTTCGATATATATTAATTTGTTCGGCAGTTAAAAATTCTAAAAATGTTTAAACAAATAGAAAACAGTTTAGGTACTAGGGGATAAGCTAGGAAGCTGAAATTTTCAAAATATTTACTGAGTGGTGAACTTTCACGAACAAACGTTTCGATTTTGCCATACATCAATTGCGGCGGCCGTTTAAAATTATTAAATTTTAAACAATTTGAAAAATACCGTTTCACTTCTAGAAGTGCCACAACTTCAAAATTCTGCTGAAACGCGTAGCATTAGTATCCCGCGATGAAAACGGTGTAAAATGTTTGAAATTGCGACATTTGGGGATTGTTTTAAACAATTGTCGCGAGGCGTGGGAAAACGGAAATCTTTGGAATTAAAGGGATATAGGCGATGACGAGACGTCTACCTGAAAAACGAATGATTCTTCGAGGCGAGATGAGATGCTCGCAGCAAGCAAGCGCCAACTATAGCAGTAACGCGTAGATGACGACCTGCGCAGACAAATCCCCACTCCCGCTTACTCTCTCCCTTCCTCGCGGTTGCCAGCTGTTGCTACTTGTGATATTTTCCTGTCCTCTCCAGTTGTTTTTTACGTGTTTGACTTTTGCTTAGCTCTTGGACATTCTTGCCCCCCCCCCACTTGCCCCCCCCCCACTTGCCCCCCCCCCCCACTTGCCCCCCCCCCCCACTTGATCCCCCCCACTTGCCCCCCCCCCACTTGCCCCCCCCCACCAGCCCCCCCCCCCCACTTGCCGCCTCGACCCCCCTCACTTTCCGCCTCCACCCATTTGCCGCCTCCCCCTCCACTTGCCGCCTCACCCCCCACTTGCCGCCTCTCCCCCCTATCCGCCCCCCCCACTTGCCTCCCCTCACTTGCCACCACCCAACTTGCCGCCCCAGACCATTTGCCGCCCCCCCCACTTGCCGACCCCCCCCCCATATGCCGCTTCCCCCCCACTTGCCGCCTCCCCACCGCTTGCCGCCTCCCCCCACTTGCCGCCTCCCCCCCCACTTGCCGCCTTCCCCCCCCACATGCCACCTCCCCCCACTTGCCGCCCCCCCAACTTTCCGCCAACCCCCCCCTAATTTTCCGCCCCCCCCCCCCATTTGCCGCCTCCCCCCCTCACATGCCACCTCCCCCCACTTGCCGCCCCCCCAACTTTCCGCCTTTCCCCCCTTTTCCGCCTCCCCCCCCGCTTTCCCCCACGCCCCCCCTACTTTCCGCCTCGCCCCCCCCCCCCTTTCCGCCTCGCACCTCCTACATGCCGCCTCGCTCCCCCCCCCCCCACATTCCGCTTCGCCCCCCCTCTTCCCCCCCCCACTTGCCGCATCCCCCCCCACTTGCCGCCTCCCCCCACTTGCCGCCCCCCACTTGCCGCCCCCCACATGCTGCCTCCCCCCTCCACTTGCCGCCTCCCCCCCACTTTCCTCCCCCCCCACTTTCCGCCTCCCCCCACTTTCCGTCTCCCCCCCACTTGCCGCCTCCCCCCTTTGCCGCCTCGCGCCCCCCCCTTTGCCGCCTCGCGCCCCCCCCTTTGCCGCCTGCCCCCCCCCCCAATTGCCGCCCCCCACTTGCCGCCTCCCCCCCACTTGCCGCCTCGCCCCCCCCCCTTTGCCGCCTGCCCCCCCCCCCCCAATTGCCGCCCCTCCACTTGCCGTCTCCCCCCAAATTGCCGCCTCAACCCCCACATGCCGCCTCCCCCCCACACTTCCCGTCTCGCCCCCCCCCACTTTTTACCTGCCCGCCCACATGCCGCCCCCCCCACAATTGCCGCCTCGCCCCCCCCACTTGTCGCCTCGCCCCCACTTGCCGCTTCGCCCCCCCATCCACTTGCCGCCCCCCCCACTTGCCGCTTCGCCCTCCCCCCCACTTGCCGCCCCCCCCACACTTGCCGCCTCGCCCCCCCCCCCACTTTCCAACTCGCGCCCCCACTTGCTGCCTCCCCCCCATTTTCCGCCTCGCCACCCCAATTTTCGCCTCGCCCCCCCCCCCCCCCCCCGCTTTCCGCCTCTTCCCTCACTTTCCGCCTCGCCCCCCCAATTGCCGCCCCCCCCCCCCACTTGCCACCCCCCCCCCACTTTCCGCATCCCCCCCTTCCGCCGGTGCCCCGCCGGCGACCTACCACGCCGCTCGAATCAGCCCGGAGACCTAACACGCCGCTCCAACTGCGATGGAGCGAAACGATCGCCAATTTTTGCATTCTTAGGAATATCGTGCACACGACACATTTCTGCCGAATTTGGAGTTTTTCACCACACTCTCGAAAGTTAAATGTTAAAACCGAAATAATTTCCGAATAACTCGCGAATTTTGGCTGTCAAACTCTCCTCGTAGGAGCTGAACATTAACCCTTTCGTTAAAACTTTAAGAATTTTTAACTGCAGGACAAATTGAAATATCGAAGTCGGAGTTGTCCCTATCAGATCATGTTTCGGAATTCTACACGTAAAGGGACTTTTAGCTCCGCAGCGCATTCGGAAATACGAAAACGTTGAAAAGTTGTTTAAACAATTGCGAATTGTTATTAGCGGTCGACATTTTTTAACTTTTTAAAAATTTCTTTTTTTCTACGCGTAATCGCATGCATAATAAAACCGAGAACATGAACGTGCGGCATATAGTTTTCAAGATAAAAATTATCGAACTTTAATGTACAAATGGGGTTAAATCGACTCTTAGAAACTGACAATTTTAAAATTTTCGATTTTTGTAGTCGGTTGCGAGAATAGTCGTATAATCATGCAAAATTTCAGCTTCCTAAGCTTATTAGATCGCGTTCCCCCACGCTAACTTATGGGAGATATTCCGGGGTCTCTGGAGTCGAACCCAAGACACCGTGAGCAAATGCGACGACAATTCCCGATAGATATTGCGGCCATCTAGCGACACTGAAAATTTCAACCTCCGAGCTTACCGGCAAGTGCACGAAATTAATTCACAGAAATTGCGCTTTTTGTGCCTTCTGTTGTGGGAAAAGACGCGAATCTCATCGTTTGCCGACCAAAAACAAATGATAGACGACGTATATATATAGAACACAGTATGATACCGATTTTCAGGCACTTCCGGATGAGCTGGAGACTCGAAATTTTTTCCTTGTGAAGAATTCTTTGCGGAGCCGCCCAGGAAAAACCAAATCTCGAAAAAGTTCGACGACGCGGAACCAAAAAAATTGGCAATTGTTCAAACAAATTCTCATGGTTTATGCACTTTCGCTCGTGCTACGCAGCTGAAATTTTTTTTCCAAGTAGAATTCCAAAAAAGGAACCAGATAGAGACCACCACGATTTCGATATATATTAATTTGTTCGGCAGTTAAAAATTCTAAAAATGTTTAAACAAATAGAAAACAGTTTAGGTACTAGGGGATAAGCTAGGAAGCTGAAATTTTCAAAATATTTACTGAGTGGTGAACTTTCACGAACAAACGTTTCGATTTTGCCATACATCAATTGCGGCGGCCGTTTAAATTATTTAAGTTTTAAACAATTTGAAAAATACCGTTTCACTTCTAGAAGTGCCATAACTTCAAAATTCTGCTGAAACGCGTAGCATTAAGTATCCCGCGATGAAAACGTTGTAAAATGTTTGAAATTGCGACATTTGGGGATTGTTTTAATCAATTGTCGCGAGGCGTGGGAAAACGGAAATCTTTGGAATTAAAGGGATATAGGCGATGACGAGACGTCTACCTGAAAAACGAATGTTTCTTCTAGGCGAAATGAGATACTCGCAGCAAGCAGCGCCAACTATAGCAGTAACGGGTAGATGACGACATGCGCAGACAAACCCCCACTCCCACTTACTCTCTCCCTTCCTCGCGGTTGCCAGCTGTTGCTACTTGTGATATTTCCTGTCCTCTCCAGTTGTTTTTTACGTGTTTGACTTTTGCTTAGCTCTTGGACATTCTTGCCCCCCCCCCACTTGCCCCCCCCCCCACTTGCCCCCCCCCACTTGCCCCCCCCCCACTTGATCCCCCCCCACTTGCCCCCCCCCCCCCCACTTGTCCCCCCCCCCCTACCTGCCCCCCCCCCCACCTTGCCCCCCCCACTTGCCGCCCCCACTCCTCTTGCCGCCCCCCCACTTGCCGACCCCACCCACTTGCCGCCCCCCCCACTTGCCGCCTCGACCCCCCTCACTTTCCGCCTCCACCCATTTGCCGCCTCCCCCCTCCCACTTGCCGCCTCACCCCCCACTTGCCGCCTCTCCCCCCTATCCGCCCCCCCCACATTGCCTCCCCTCACTTGCCACCACCCAACTTGCCGCCCCAGACCATTTGCCGCCCCCCCCACTTGCCGACCCCCCCCCATATGCCGCTTCCCCCCCCACTTGCCGCCTCCCCACCGCTTGCCGCCTCCCCCCACTTGCCGCCTCCCCCCCCACTTGCCGCCTTCCCCCCCCACATGCCACCTCCCCCCACTTGCCGCCCCCCCCAACTTTCCGCCCAACCCCCCCTAATTTTCCGCCCCCCCCCCACTTGCCGCCTCCCCCCCTCACATGCCACCTCCCCCCACTTGCCGCCCCCCCAACTTTCCGCCTTTCCCCCCTTTTCCGCCTCCCACTCCGCTTTCCCCCACGCCCCCCCTACTTTCCGCCTCGCCCCCGCCCTTTCCGCCTCGCACCTCCTACATGCCGCCTCGCTCCCCCCCCCCCCACATTCCGCTTCGCCCCCCTCTTCCCCCCCCCCCACTTGCCGCATCCCCCCCACTTGCCGCCTCCCCCCACTTGCCGCCCCCCACTTGCCGCCCCCCACATGCTGCCTCCCCCTCACTTGCCGCCTCCCCCCCACTTTCCTCCCCCCCCACTTTCCGCCTCCACCCCACTTTCCGTCTCCCCCCCACTTGCCGCCTCCACCCTTTGCCGCCTCGCGCCCCCCCCTTTGCCGCCTCGCGCCCCCCCCTTTGCCGCCTGCCCCCCCCCCCAATTGCCGCCCCCCCACTTGCCGCCTCCCCCCACTTGCCGCCTCCCCCCACATTTTCCGTCTCGCCCTCCCCCCACTTTTCGCCCACCCCCCACTTGCCGCCTCCCCCCTTTGCCGCCTCGCCCCCCCCCCCTTTGCCGCCTGCCCCCCCCCCCCAATTGCCGCCCCTCCACTTGCCGTCTCCCCCCCAATTGCCGCCTCAACCCCCACATGCCGCCTCCCCCCCCACACTTCCCGTCTCGCCCCACCCCACTTTTTACCTGCCCGCCCACATGCCGCCCCCCCCACAATTGCCGCCTCGCCCCCCCACTTGTCGCCTCGCCCCCACTTGCCGCTTCGCCCCCCCATCCACTTGCCGCCCCCCCCTTGCCGCTTCGCCCTCCCCCCCACTTGCCGCCCCCCCCACACTTGCCGCCTCGCCCCCCCCACCCACTTTCCAACTCGCGCCCCCACTTGCTGCCTCCCCCCCATTTTCCGCTCGCCACCCACATTCTCGCCTCGCCCCCTCCCCCCACCGCTTTCCGCTCTTCCCTCACTTTCCGCCTCGCCCCCCAAATTGGCCGCCCCCCCCCCACTTGCCACCCCCCCCCACTTTTCCGCCTCCCCCCCCTTCCGCCTTTGCCCCGCCGGCGACCTACCACGCCGCTCGAATCAGCCCGGAGACCTAACACGCCGCTCCAACTGCGATGGAGCGAAACGATCGCCAATTTTTGCATTCTTAGGAATATCGTGCACACGACACATTTCTGCCGAATTTGGAGTTTTTCACCACACTCTCGAAAGTTAAATGTTAAAACCGAAATAATTTCCGAATAACTCGCGAATTTTGGCTGTCAAACTCTCCTCGTAGGAGCTGAACATTAACCCTTCCGTTAAAATTTTAAGAATTTTTAACTGCAGGACAAATGAAATATCGAAGTCGGAGTTGTCCCTATCAGATCATGTTTCGGAAATCTACCCGTAAAGGGACTTTTAGCTCCGCAGCGCATTCGGAAATACGAAAACGTTGAAAAGTTGTTTAAACAATTGCGAATTGTTATTAGCGGTCGACATTTTTTAACTTTTAAAAATTTCTTTTTTTCTACGCGTAATCGCATGCATAATAAAACCGAGAACATGAACGTGCGGCATATAGTTTTCAAGATAAAAATTGATCGAACTTAATGTACAAATGGGGTTAAATCGACTCTTAGAAACTGACAATTTTAAAATTTTCGATTTTTGTAGTCGGTTGCGAGAATAGTCGTATAATCATGCAAAATTTCAGCTTCCTAAGCTTATTAGATCGCGTTCCCCCACGCTAACTTATGGGAGATATTCCGGGGTCTCTGGAGTCGAACCCAAGACACCGTGAGCAAAAGCGACGACAATTCCCGATAGATATTGCGGCCATCTAGCGACACTGAAAATTTCAACCTCCGAGCTTACCGGCAAGTGCACGAAATTAATTCACAGAAATTGCGCTTTTTGTGCCTTCTGTCGTGGGAAAAGTCTCGAATCTCATCGTTTGCCGACAAAAACAAATGATAGACGACGTATATATATAGAACACAGTATGATACCGATTTTCAGGCACTTCCGGATTAGCTGGAGACTCGAAATTTTTTCCTTGTGAAGTATTCTTTGCGGAGCCGCCCAGGAAAAACCAAATCTCGAAAAAGTTCGACGACGCGGAACCAAAAAAATTGGCAATTGTTCAAACAAATTCTCATGGTTTATGCACTTTCGCTCGTGCTACGCAGCTGAAATTTTTTTTCCAAGTAGAATTCCAAAAAAGGAACCAGATAGAGACCACCACGATTTCGATATATATTAATTTGTTCGGCAGTTAAAAATTCTAAAAATGTTTAAACAAATAGAAAACAGTTTAGGTACTAGGGGATAAGCTAGGAAGCTGAAATTTTCAAAATATTTACTGAGTGGTGAACTTTCACGAACAAACGTTTCGATTTTGCCATACATCAATTGCGGCGGCCGTTTAAAATTATTAAATTTTAAACAATTTGAAAAATACCGTTTCACTTCTAGAAGTGCCACAACTTCAAAATTCTGCTGAAACGCGTAGCATTAGTATCCCGCGATGAAAACGGTGTAAAATGTTTGAAATTGCGACATTTGGGGATTGTTTTAAACAATTGTCGCGAGGCGTGGGAAAACGGAAATCTTTGGAATTAAAGGGATATAGGCGATGACGAGACGTCTAATTGAAAAAACGAATGTTTCTTCGAGGCGAGATGAGATGCTCGCAGCAAGCAAGCGCCAACTATAGCAGTAACGCGTAGATGACGACCTGCGCAGAACAAACCCCACTCCCGCTTACTCTCTCCCTTCCTCGCGGTTGCCAGCTGTTGCTACTTGTGATATTTTCCTGTGTCTCCCGTTGTTTTTTACGTGTTTGACATTTGCTAAGCTCTTGGACATTCTTGACCCCCCCCCCACTTGCCCCCGCCACTTCCCCCCGCCACTTGCCGGCCCCCCCCACTTCCCCCCCCCCCACTTCCCCCCCCCCACTTGCCGGCCCCTCCCCTCTTGCCGCCCCCCACTTGACGACCCCCCACTTGCCGCCTCCCCTCACCACTTGCCGCCTCGACCACCCCCACTTGCCTCCCTCCCCCCCACTTGTTGCCTCCCCCCCCCACTTGCCGCCTCCCCCCCACTTTCGGCCCCCCCCCACTTGCTCCCCCTCACTTGCCTCCCCCCCACTTGCCGCCCCCCCACTATTTGCCGCCCCTCCCCCACTTGCCACCCCAACCCCATATGCCGCCTCCCTCCCCCACTTGCCGCTTCCCCACCGCTTGCCGCCTCTCTTCCACTTGCCGCCTCCCTCCCCCCACTTGCCGCCTTCCCCCCACATGCCGCCTCCCCCCACACTTGCCGCCCCCCCCACTTTCCGCCTCGACCCCCCCACATGCCGATTCCCCCCCCACTTGCCACCCCCACCCCAATTTCCGCCTCCCCCCCATTCGGCCGGTGCCCCGCCGGCGACCTACCACGCCGCTCGAATCAGCCCGGAGACCTACCACGCCGCTCCAACTGTGATGGAGCGAAACGATAGCCAATTTTTGCATTCTTAGGAATATCGTGCACACGACACATTTCTGCCGAATTTGGAGTTTTTCACCACACTCTCGGAAGTTAAATGTTAAAACCGAAATAATTTCCTAATAACTCGCGAATTTCGGCTGTCAAACTCTCCTCGTAGGAGCTGAACATTAACCCTTCCGTTAAAATTTTAAGAATTTTTAACTGCAGGACAAAATGAAATATCGAAATCGGAGTTGTCCCTATCAGATCATGTTTCGGATTTCTACTTGTAAAATGACTTTTAGCTCCGCAGCGCATTCGAAAATACTAAAACGTTGAAAAGTTGTTTAAACAATTGCGAATTGTTATTAGCGGTAGACTTGTTTTAACTTTTTAAAAATTTTCTTTTTTTCTACGTGTAATTTTCGATCATTTTTTGCAAATACCTTGATTATTCTTCCATGATTCGCTTTTACTCCAGCTTTACCTGAAATTATTGGCTTTGATTCTCATTTATTCCATCCTTTCTTGCGTTTTTCCATATTTTCTGTCTTCTTTGGCAAATTACTTTGTTTATTTCATTCTTTCTTGCTTTTTATCAATGTTTTTCGGCCTTTCTTGGCAATCAACAAAGTTTAATTTTCGTTTTTTGCGTTTAATCTCGTATTTTTTGCTTCATTGGCGATAAACATGGAATATTTCATTCTTTCTCGCGTTTACTCCCCATTTTTTCAGTGTTCCGCGGCAATTATAATTGTTTATTCCATTCTTTCTCACGTTTATTACCGCTTTTTTATATTATGCTTGGCGAAAATCCTCTTTTATTCCTTCTTTTCAGCACTTTCTTACGATTTTGGTCTTCCATTGCGAATTACTTCTTTTCTTCTATACTTTCTTGCGTTTAAAATCGTATTTTCGATCATTTTTTGCAAATACCTTGAATATTCTTCCATGATTCGCGTTTACTTTAGCTTTTCCGGCCATTATTAGCTTTGATTCTCTTTTATTCCATCCTTTCTTGCGTTTTTCCAGATTTTCTGTCTTCTTTGGCAAATTACCTCGTTTATTTCATTCTTTCTTGCGTTTTATCAATGTTTTACGGCCTTTCTTGGCAATCAACAAAGATTTAAATTCAATGTAAGCGTTTAATTTCGGTTTTTTTGCATCTTTGGCGATTAACTTGGATTATTTCATTCTTTCTCGCGTTTACTCTCATTTTTTCTGTATTCCTTGGCAATTATCATTGTTTATTCCATTTCCTCTCCCGTTTAATACACTTTTTTAGCTTTTGCTCTGCTAAAATCTTCTTCTATTCCTTCTTTTTAGCACTTTCTTACGATTTTCAGTCTTCCATTGCGAATTACCTCTTTTATTCTATTCTTTCTTGCGTTTAAAATCGTATTTTCGATCATTTTTGCCAAATACCGTGTTTATTCTTTCCTGAATCGCGTTCACTCTATCTTTTCCGGCTTTTATTGGCTTTGATTCTCTTTTATTCCAACCTTTTTTGAGTTTTCTCCAGATTTTCTGTCTTCTGTGGCAAATTACCTCGGTTATTTAACACTTTCTTGCGTTTTCTTAATGTTTTTCGGCCTTTTCTTGGCAATCAACAAAGTTTTACCGTTATTTTTCTCGTTTAACGCCGGTTATTTTGCTTCCTGGCCATTAACTTGGATTATTTCATTCTTTATCGCGTTTACTCCCATTTTTTCTGTATTCCTTGGCAATTATCATTGTTTATTCCATTTCTTCTCACGTTTATTACCGCTTTTTTATATTATGCTTGGCGAAAATCCTCTTTTTATTCCTTCTTTTTCAGCACTTTCTTACGATTTTGGTCTTCCATTGCGAATTACTTCTTTTCTTCTATACTTTCTTGCGTTAAAAATCGTATTTTCGATCATTTTTTGCAAATACCTTGATTATTCTTCCATGATTTGCGTTTACTTCAGCTTTTCCGGCCATTATTGGCTTTGATTCTCTTTTATTCCATCCTTTCTTGCGTTTTTCCAGATTTTCTGTCTTCTTTGGCAAATTACCCTCGTTTATTTCATTCTTTCTTGCGTTTTATCAATGTTTTAGGCCTTTCTGGCAATCAACAAAGATTTAAATTCAATTTAAGCGTTTAATTTCGGTTTTTTTGCATCTTTGGCGATTAACTTGGATTATTTCATTCTTTCTCGCGTTTACTCCCATTTTTTCTGTATTCCTTGGCAATTATCATTGTTTATTCCATTTCTTCTACCGTTTATTAACCTTTTTTAGCTTTTGCTTGGCTAAAATCCTCTTCTATTCCTTCTTTTTCAGCACTTTCTTACGATTTTCAGTCTTCCATTGCGAATTACCTCTTTTATTCTATTCTATTTTATTCTATCATTTTGGCAAACACCTTGTTTATTTTCCCTGATTCGCGTTTAGGAATGGAATAAACAATGATAATTGCCAAGGAATACATAAAAAATGGGAGTAAACGCGAGAAAGAATGAAATAATCCAAGTTAATTGCCAAGGAAGCAAAAAAACTGGATTAAACGCAAAAAAACGTAAACTTTGTTGATTGCCAAGAAAGGCCAAAAAACATTGATAAAACGCAAGAATGAGTTAAATAAACGAGGTAATTTGCCACAGAAGACAGAAAATCTGGAGAAAACGCAAAAAAGGTTGGAATAAAAGAGAATCAAAGCCAATAATGGCCGGAAAAGATAGAGTTAACGCGAATCAGGAAAGAATAAACAGGTATTTGCCAAAAATCACCAAAAACACGATATTAAACGCAAGAAAGAATAGAATAAAAAGAAGTAATTCGCAATGGAAGACCGACATCGTAAGAAAGTGCTGAAAAAGAAAGAATAGAAAGAGGATTTTCGCAGAGCATAACCGAAAAAGCGGTAATAAACGGATGAAGGAATGGAATAAACAATGATAATTGTCAAGGAAGACAG
>JAJPWW010000267.1:0-32257 GCA_028673005.1 Tanypteryx hageni
CAGTTAAAAATTCTTAAAATTTTAACGGAAGGGTTAATGTTCAGCTCCTACGAGGAGAGTTTGACAGCCGAAATTCGCGAGTTATTTGGAAATTATTTCGGTTTTAACATTTAACTTCCGAGAGTGTGGCGAAAAACTCCAAATTCTTCAGAAATGTGTCGTGTGGACGATATTCTTAAGAATGCAAAAATTGGCGATCGTTTCGCTCCATCGCAGTTGGAGCGGCGTGGTAGGCCTCCGGGCTGATTCGAGCGGCGAGGTAGGTCGCCGGCGGGGCACCGGCCGAAGGGAAGGAGGCAGAAAGTGGGGGGGGGGTGGCAAGTGGGGGGGGAATCGGCGAGGCGGAAAGTGGGGTGGGCGGCAAGTGGGGGCGAGGCGGGAAGAGGGGGGGGAACCGGCAAGTGGGGTAGGCAAGGCGGCAATTGTAGGGGGGAGGCGAAAAGTGGGGGGGGGCGAGACGGCAAGTGTGGGGGGAGGCGGCAATTGTGGGGGGGCAGGCGGCAAAGGGGGGGGGGGGGCGAGGAGGCAAAAGGGGGAGGCGGCAAGTGGGGGCGGCAATTGGGGGGGGGGGGGCAGGCGGCAAAGGGGGGGGGCGCGTGGCGGGAAAGGGGGGAGGCGGCATGTGGGGGAAGAGACGGATAGTGGGGGAGGCGGAAAGTGGGGGGGAGGATGAAAGTGGGGGGGAGGCGGCAAGTGGAGGGGGGAGGCAGCAAGTGGGGGTGGGCGGCAAGTGGGGGGGGGAAGCGGCAAGTGGGGGGGATGCGGCAAGTGGGGGGGGGAGTCGGGGGGGGGAAGTGGGGGGGGGGGGGGCAAAGCGGAAAGTGGGGGGGGGGGCGAGGCGGCATGTAGGAGGGGCGAGGCGGAAAGGGGGGGGCGAGGCGGAAAGTGGGGGGGGCGAGGCGGAAAGTTGGGGGGGGGAAGTGGGTGGGGAGGCGGAAAAGGGGGGGGGGAAATGGGGGGGGGGGGCGAGCCGGAAATTGGGGGGGGCGGCAAGTGGGGGGAGGCGACATGTGGGGGGGGGAGGCGGCAAGTGGGAGGGGGGGGCGGAAAATTGTGGGGGGGGGGCGGAAAGTTGGGGGGGGGCGGCAAGTGGGTGGAGGTGGCATGTGGGGGGGAAGGCGGCAAGTGGGGGGGGAGGCGGCAAGTGGGGGGAGGCGGCAAGCGGTGGGGAGGTGGCAAGTGGGGGGGGAGGCGGCATATGGAGGGGGGGGTCGACAAGTGGTGGGGGCGGCTAATGATGGCGGGGCGGCAAGTTGGAGGGCGGCAAGTGAGGGGAGGCAAGTAGGGGGGGCGGAAAGGTGGGGGAGGCGGCAAGTGGGGGGGGGGAGGCGGCAAATGGGGGGGGGGCGGAAAGTGAGGGGGGGGTCGAGGCGGCAGGTGGGGGGGCGGCAAGAAGGGGGGGTCGGCAAGTGGGGGGAGCGGCAAGAGGGGGGGGGGCGGCAAGTAGGGGGGGGCAAGTGGGGGGGGGGGCATGTGGGGGGGGGGCATGTGGGGGGGGGGGGGCAAGTGGGGGGGGGCAAGTGGGGGGGGGGGGCAAGTAGGGGGGGGCAAGTGGGGGGGGCAAGAATGTCCAAGAGCTAAGCAAAAGTCCAACACGTAAAAAACAACGGGAGAGGACAGGAAAATATCACAAGTAGCAACAGCTGGCAACCGCGAGGAAGGGAGAGGGTAAGCGGGAGTGGGGGTTTGTCTGCGCAGGTCGTCATCTACGCGTTACTGCTATAGTTGGCGCTTGCTTGCTGCGAGCATCTCATCTCGCCTCGAAGAAACATTCGTTTTTCAGGTAGACGTCTCGTCATCGCCTATATCCCTTTAATTCCAAAGATTTCCGTTTGCCCACGCCTCGCGACAATTGTTTAAAACAATCCCCAAATGTCGCAATTTCAAACATTTTACAACGTCTTCATCGCGGGATAGTAATGCTACGCGTTTCAGCAGAATTTTGAAGTTGTGGCACTTCTAGAAGTGAAACGGTATTTTTCCAATTTTTTTAAATTTAAATAATTTTTAACGACCGCCGCAATTGATGTATGGCAAAATCAAAACTTTTGTTCGTGAAAGTTCACCACTTTGTAAATATTTTGAAAATTTCAGCTTCCTAGCTCATCCCCTAGTACCTAAACAGTTTTCTATTTTTTTAAACATTTTGAGAATTTTTAACTGCCGATCAAATTAATATATCGAAATCGTGGTGGTCTCTCTCTGGTTCTTTTTTAGAATTCTACCAGCAAAAAAAATTTCAGCTGCGTAGCACGAGCAAAAGTGCATAAACCATGAGAATTGGTTTGAACAATTGCCAATTTTTTGCGTCCGCGTCGTCGAACTTTTTAGAGATTTTGTTTTTTTCTGGGCGGCTCCGCAAAGAATCCTACTTAGGTAAAAAATTTCAAGTCTCCAGCTCATCCGGAAGTGCCTGAAAATCAGTATTAAACTGTGTTCTATACATATTCGTCGTCAATCATTTGTTTTTGGTCGGCAAACGACGAGATTCGCGTCTATTCCCACGACAGAAGGCACAAAAAGCGCAATTTTTGTGAATTAATTTCGTGCACTTGCCGGTAAGCTCGGAGGTTGAAATTTTCAGTGTCGCTAGATGGCCGCAATATCTATCGGAAATAATCGTCGCTTTTGCTCACGGTGTCTTGAGTTCGACTCCAGAGACCCCGGAATATCTCCAATAAGTTAGCGTGGGGGAACGCGATCTAATAAGCTTAGGAAGCTGAAATTTTGCAAGATTATACGACTTTTCTTGGAACCGACTACAAAAATCGAAAATTTTAAAATTGTCAGTTTCTAAGAGTCGATTTAACCCCATTTGTACATTAAAGTTCGATAATTTTTATCTTGAAAACTATATGCCGCACGTTCAAGATCTTGGTATCATTATTTAGGCGATTACACGTAGAAAAAAATAAAATTTTTATAAATTTAAAAAAAGTCGACCGCTAATAACAATTCGCAATTGTTTAAACAACTTTTGAACGTTTTCGTATTTCCGAATGCGCTGCGGAGCTAAAAGTGCCTTTACGAGTAGAATTCCGAAACATGATCTGATAGGGACAACTCCGATTTCGATATATCATTTTGTCCTGCAGTTAAAAATTCTTAAAATTTTAACGGAAGGGTTAATGTTCAGCTCCTACGAGGAGAGTTTGACAGCCGAAATTCGCGAGTTATTTGGAAATTATTTCGGTTTTAACATTTAACTTCCGAGAGTGTGGTGAAAAACTCCAAATTCGGCAGAAATGTGTCGTGTGGACGATATTCTTAAGAATGCAAAAATTGGCGATCGTTTCGCTCCATCGCAGTTGGAGCGGCGTGGTAGGCCTCCGGGCTGATTCGAGCGGCGTGGTAGGTCGCCGGCGGGGCACCGGCCGAAGGGAAGGAGGCAGAAAGTGGGGGGGGGGTGGCAAGTGGGGGGGGAATCGGCGAGGCGGAAAGTGGGGTGGGCGGCAAGTGGGGGCGAGGCGGGAAGAGGGGGGGAACCGGCAAGTGGGGTAGGCAAGGCGGCAATTGTGGGGGGGGAGGCGAAAAGTGGGGGGGGGCGAGACGGCAAGTGTGGGGGGAGGCGGCAATTGTGGGGGGGCAGGCGGCAAAGGGGGGGGGGGGGCGAGGCGGCAAAAGGGGGAGGCGGCAAGTGGGGGCGGCAATTGGGGGGGGGGCAGGCGGCAAAGGGGGGGGGGGGCGCGTGGCGGGAAAGGGGGAGGCGGCATGTGGGGGAAGAGACGGAAAGTGGGGGAGGCGGAAAGTGGGGGGGAGGCGGCAAGTGGAGGGGGGAGGCAGCAAGTGGGGGTGGGCGGCAAGTGGGGGGGGAAGCGGCAAGTGGGGGGGATGCGGCAAGTGGGGGGGGAGTCGGGGGGGGAAGTGGGGGGGGGGGGCGAAGCGGAAAGTGGGGGGGGGGGCGAGGCGGCATGTAGGAGGGGCGAGGCGGAAAGTGGGGGGGGCGAGGCGGAAAGTGGGGGGGGCGAGGCGGAAAGTTGGGGGGGGGGGAAGTGGGTGGGGAGGCGGAAAAGGGGGGGGGGGGGAATGGGGGGGGGGCGAGCCGGAAATTGGGGGGGGCGGCAAGTGGGGGGAGGCGACATGTGGGGGGGGAGGCGGCAAGTGGGAGGGGGGGCTAAAATTTGTGGGGGGGGCGGAAATTTTGGGGGGGCGGCAAGTGGGTGGAGGTGGCATGTGGGGGGGGAAGGCGGCAAGTGGGGGGGGAGGCGGCAAGTGGGGGGAGGCGGCAAGCGGTGGGGAGGTGGCAAGTGGGGGGGGGAGGCGGCATATGGAGGGGGGGGGTCGACAAGTGGTGGGGGCGGCTAATGATGGCGGGGCGGCAAGTTGGAGGGCGGCAAGTGAGGGGAGGCAAGTGGGGGGGGCGGAAAGTTGGGGGAGGCGGCAAGTGGGGGGGGAGGCGGCAAATGGGGGGGGGGGGGGGCGGAAAGTGAGGGGGGGTCGAGGCGGCAGGTGGGGGGGGGCGGCAAGAAGGGGGGGTCGGCAAGTGGGGGAGCGGCAAGAGGGGGGGGGGCGGCAAGTGGGGGAGGGCAAGTGGGGGGGGGGGGCATGTGGGGGGGGGGCATGTGGGGGGGGGGCAAGTAGGGGGGGGGCAAGTGGGGGGGAGGGCAAGTAGGGGGGGGCAAGTGGGGGGGGCAAGAATGTCCAAGAGCTAAGCAAAAGTCCAACACGTAAAAAACAACGGGAGAGGACAGGAAAATATCACAAGTAGCAACAGCTGGCAACCGCGAGGAAGGGAGAGGGTAAGCGGGAGTGGGGGTTTGTCTGCGCAGGTCGTCATCTACGCGTTACTGCTATAGTTGGCGCTTGCTTGCTGCGAGCATCTCATCTCGCCTCGAAGAAACATTCGTTTTTCAGGTAGACGTCTCGTCATCGCCTATATCCCTTTAATTAAAAAGATTTCCGTTTGCCCACGCCTCGCGACAATTGTTTAAAACAATCCCCAAATGTCGCAATTTCAAACATTTTACAACGTCTTCATCGCGGGATAGTAATGCTACGCGTTTCAGCAGAATTTTGAAGTTGTGGCACTTCTAGAAGTGAAACGGTATTTTTCCAATTTTTTTAAATTTAAATAATTTTTAACGACCGCCGCAATTGATGTATGGCAAAATCAAAACTTTTGTTCGTGAAAGTTCACCACTTTGTAAATATTTTGAAAATTTCAGCTTCCTAGCTCATCCCCTAGTACCTAAACAGTTTTCTATTTTTTTAAACATTTTGAGAATTTTTAACTGCCGATCAAATTAATATATCGAAATCGTGGTGGTCTCTCTCTGGTTCTTTTTTAGAATTCTACCAGCAAAAAAAATTTCAGCTGCGTAGCACGAGCAAAAGTGCATAAACCATGAGAATTGGTTTGAACAATTGCCAATTTTTTGCGTCCGCGTCGTCGAACTTTTTAGAGATTTTGTTTTTTTCTGGGCGGCTCCGCAAAGAATTCTACTTAGGTAAAAAATTTCAAGTCTCCAGCTCATCCGGAAGTGCCTGAAAATCAGTATTAAACTGTGTTCTATACATATTCGTCGTCAATCATTTGTTTTTGGTCGGCAAACGACGAGATTCGCGTCTATTCCCACGACAGAAGGCACAAAAAGCGCAATTTTTGTGAATTAATTTCGTGCACTTGCCGGTAAGCTCGGAGGTTGAAATTTTCAGTGTCGCTAGATGGCCGCAATATCTATCGGAAATAATCGTCGCTTTTGCTCACGGTGTCTTGAGTTCGACTCCAGAGACCCCGGAATATCTCCAATAAGTTAGCGTGGGGGAACGCGATCTAATAAGCTTAGGAAGCTGAAATTTTGCAAGATTATACGACTTTTCTTGGAACCGACTACAAAAATCGAAAATTTTAAAATTATCAGTTTCTAAGAGTCGATTTAACCCCATTTGTACATTAAAGTTCGATAATTTTTATCTTGAAAACTATATGCCGCACGTTCAAGATCTCGGTATCATTATTTAGGCGATTACACGTAGAAAAAAAGAAAATTTTTATAAATTTAAAAAAAGTCGACCGCTAATAACAATTCGCAATTGTTTAAACAACTTTTGAACGTTTTCGTATTTCCGAATGCGCTGCGGAGCTAAAAGTGCCTTTACGAGTAGAATTCCGAAACATGATCTGATAGGGACAACTCCGATTTCGATATATCATTTTGTCCTGCAGTTAAAAATTCTTAAAATTTTAACGGAAGGGTTAATGTTCAGCTCCTACGAGGAGAGTTTGACAGCCGAAATTCGCGAGTTATTTGGAAATTATTTCGGTTTTAACATTTAACTTCCGAGAGTGTGGTGAAAAACTCCAAATTCGGCAGAAATGTGTCGTGTGGACGATATTCTTAAGAATGCAAAAATTGGCGATCGTTTCGCTCCATCGCAGTTGGAGCGGCGTGGTAGGCCTCCGGGCTGATTCGAGCGGCGTGGTAGGTCGCCGGCGGGGCACCGGCCGAAGGGAAGGAGGCAGAAAGTGGGGGGGGGGGGTGGCAAGTGGGGGGGGAATCGGCGAGGCGGAAAGTGGGGTGGGCGGCAAGTGGGGGCGAGGCGGGAAGAGGGGGGGAACCGGCAAGTGGGGTAGGCAAGGCGGCAATTGTGGGGGGGAGGCGAAAAGTGGGGGGGGGGCGAGACGGCAAGTGTGGGGGGAGGCGGCAATTGTGGGGGGGCAGGCGGCAAAGGGGGGGGGGGCGAGGCGGCAAAAGGGGGAGGCGGCAAGTGGGGGCGGAAATTGGGGGGGGGCAGGCGGCAAAGGGGGGGGGGCGCGTGGCGGGAAAGGGGGGAGGCGGCATGTGGGGGAAGAGACGGAAAGTGGGGGAGGCGGAAAGTGGGGGGGAGGATGAAAGTGGGGGGGAGGCGGCAAGTGGAGGGGGGAGGCAGCAAGTGGGGGTGGGCGGCAAGTGGGGGGGGAAGCGGCAAGTGGGGGGGATGCGGCAAGTCTGGGGGGAGTCGGGGGGGGAAGTGGGGGGGGGGGCGAAGCGGAAAGTGAGGGGGGGGGCGAGGCGGCATGTAGGAGGGGCGAGGCGGAAAGTGGGGGGGGCGAGGCGGAAAGTGGGGGGGGCGAGGCGGAAAGTTGGGGGGGGGGAAGTGGGTGGGGAGGCGGAAAAGGGGGGGGGGAAATGGGGGGGGGCGAGCCGGAAATTGGGGGGGGCGGCAAGTGGGGGGAGGCGACATGTGGGGGGGGAGGCGGCAAGTGGGAGGGGGGGCTAAAAATTGTGGGGGGGGCGGAAATTTGGGGGGGCGGCAAGTGGGTGGAGGTGGCATGTGGGGGGGGAAGGCGGCAAGTGGGGGGGGAGGCGGCAAGTGGGGGGAGGCGGCAAGCGGTGGGGAGGTGGCAAGTGGGGGGGGGAGGCGGCATATGGAGGGGGGGGGGTCGACAAGTGGTGGGGGCGGCTAATGATGGCGGGGCGGCAAGTTGGAGGGCGGCAAGTGAGGGGAGGCAAGTGGGGGGGGCGGAAAGTTCGGGGAGGCGGCAAGTGGGGGGGGGAGGCGGCAAATGGGGGGGGGGGGCGGAAAGTGAGGGGGGGGTCGAGGCGGCAGGTGGGGGGGGGGCGGCAAGAAGGGGGGGGTCGGCAAGTGGGGGAGCGGCAAGAGGGGGGGGGCGGCAAGTGGGGGAGGGCAAGTGGGGGGGGGGCATGTGGGGGGGGCATGTGGGGGGGGGGCAAGTAGGGGGGGGGGCAAGTGGGGGGGAGGGCAAGTAGGGGGGGGCAAGTGGGGGGGGCAAGAATGTCCAAGAGCTAAGCAAAAGTCCAACACGTAAAAAACAACGGGAGAGGACAGGAAAATATCACAAGTAGCAACAGCTGGCAACCGCGAGGAAGGGAGAGGGTAAGCGGGGGTGGGGGTTTGTCTGCGCAGGTCGTCATCTACGCGTTACTGCTATAGTTGGCGCTTGCTTGCTGCGAGCATCTCATCTCGCCTCGAAGAAACATTCGTTTTTCAGGTAGACGTCTCGTCATCGCCTATATCCCTTTAATTAAAAAGATTTCCGTTTGCCCACGCCTCGCGACAATTGTTTAAAACAATCCCCAAATGTCGCAATTTCAAACATTTTACAACGTCTTCATCGCGGGATAGTAATGCTACGCGTTTCAGCAGAATTTTGAAGTTGTGGCACATCTAGAAGTGAAACGGTATTTTTCCAATTTTTTTAAATTTAAATAATTTTTAACGACCGCCGCAATTGATGTATGGCAAAATCAAAACTTTTGTTCGTGAAAGTTCACCACTTTGTAAATATTTTGAAAATTTCAGCTTCCTAGCTCATCCTCTAGTACCTAAACAGTTTTCTATTTTTTTAAACATTTTGAGAATTTTTAACTGCCGATCAAATTAATATATCGAAATCGTGGTGGTCTCTCTCTGGTTCTTTTTTAGAATTCTACCAGCAAAAAAAATTTCAGCTGCGTAGCACGAGCAAAAGTGCATAAACCATGAGAATTGGTTTGAACAATTGCCAATTTTTTGCGTCCGCGTCGTCGAACTTTTTAGAGATTTTGTTTTTTTTCTGGGCGGCTCCGCAAAGACTTCTACTTAAGTAAAAAATTTCGAGTCTCCAGCTCATCCGGAAGTGCCTGTAAATCGGTATCATACTGTGTTCTATACATATTCGTCGTCAATCATTTGTTTTTGGTCGGCAAACGACGAGATTCGCGTCTTTTCCCAAGACAGAAGGCACAAAAAGCGCAATTTCTGTGAATTAATTTCGTGCACTTACCGGTAAGCTCGGAAGTTGAAATTTTCAGTGTCGCTAGATGGTCGTAATATCTATCGGGAATTGTCGTCGATTTTGCTCACGGTGTCTTGGGTTCGACTCCAGAGACCCCGGAATATCTCCAATAAGTTAGCGTGGGGGAACGCGATCTAATAAGCTTAGGAAGCTGAAATTTTGCAAGATTATACGACTTTTCTCGAAACCGACAACAAAAATCGAAAATTTTAAAATTGTCAGTTTCTAAGAGTCGATATAACCCCATTTGTACATTAAAGTTCGATAATTTTTATCTTGAAAACTGTATGCCGCACGTTCAAGATCTCGGTATCATTATTTAGGCGATTACACGTAGAAAAAAAGAAAATTTTTAAAAATTTAAAAAAGTCGACCGCTAATAACAATTCGCAATTGTTTTAAACAACTTTTGAACGTTTTCGTATTTCCGAATGCGCTGCGGAGCTAAAAGTGCCTTTACGAGTAGAATTCCAAAACATGATCTGATAGGGACAACTCCGATTTCGATATTTCATTTTGTCCTGCAGTTAAAAATTCTTAAAATTTTAACGAAAGGGTTAATGTTCAGCTCCTACGAGGAGAGTTTGAGAGCCGAAATTCGCGAGTTATTCGGAAATTATTTCGGTTTTAACATTTAACTTCCGAGAGTGTGGTGAAAAACTCCAAATTCGGCAGAAATGTGTCGTGTGCACGATATTCCTAAGAATGCAAAAATTGGCGATCGTTTCGCTCCAGCGCAGTTGGAGCGGCGTGTTAGGTCTCCGGGCTGATTCAAGCGGCGTGGTAGGTCGCCGGCAGGGCACCGGCCGAAGGGGGGGGAGGCGGAAAGTGGGGGGGGGCGAGGCGAAAATGGGGGGGAGGCAGCAATTAGGGGGGCGAGTTGGAAAGTGGGGGGGGGGCGAGGCGGCAAGTGTGGGGGGCGGCAAGAGGGGGGGGGGCGAAGCGGCAAGGGGGGGGGGCGTAGCGGCAAGGGAGGGGGGGGCGGCAAGTGGGGGGGGGCGGCATGTGGGCGGGGAGGTAAAAAGTGGGGGGGGGCGAGACGGGAAGTGTGGGTGGGAGGCGGCATGTGGGGGGGAGGCGGCAAGTGGGGGGGGGGCGGCAATTGGGGGGGGCAGGCGGCAAAGGGGGGGGACGAGGCGGCAAAGGGGGGAGGCGGCAAGTGGGGGGTGGGCGAGGCGGAAATTATGGGGGTGGCGGCATGTGGGGGGGAGGCGAAATGTGGGGGGAGGGCGAGACGGCAAGTGTGGGGGGAGGCGGTGAGTGGGGGGGGAGGCGGCAAAGGGGGGTGGCGCGTGGCGGGAAAGGGGGGAGGCGGCATGTGGGGGAAGAGACGGAAAGTGGGGGAGGCGGAAAGTGGGGGGGAGGAGGAAAGTGGGTGGGAGGCGGCAAGTGGAGGGGGGAGGCAGCAAGTGGGGGGGGGCGGCAAGTGGGGGGGTGGGGGGAAGCGGCAAGTGGGGGGGATGCGGCAAGTGGGGGGGGGAGTCGGGGGGGAAGTGGGGGTGGAGGGCGACGCGGAAAGTGGGGGGGGGGGGGCGAGGCGGCATGTAGGAGGGGCGAGGCGGAAAGGGGGGGGGGGGCGAGGCGGAAAGTGGGGGGGGGCGAGGCGGCAAGTGTGGGGGGCGGCAAGAGGGGGGGGGGCGAAGCGGCAAGGGGGGCGGGCGTAGCGGCAAGGGAGGGGGGGCGGCAAGTGGGGGGGGGCGGCATGTGGGCGGGGAGGTAAAAAGTGGGGGGGGGGGGGGGCGAGACGGGAAGTGTGGGGGGGAGGCGGCATGTGGGGGGGAGGCGGCAAGTGGGGGGGGCGGCAATTGGGGGGGGGGGAGGCGGCAAGTGGGGGGTGGGCGAGGCGGCAATTATGGGGGTGGCGGCATGTGGGGGGGAGGCGAAATGTGGGGGGAGGGCGAGACGGCAAGTGTGGGGGGAGGCGGTGAGTGGGGGGGAGGCGGCAAAGGGGGGGGCGCGTGGCGGGGAAAGGGGGGAGGCGGCATGTGGGGGAAGAGACGGAAAGTGGGGGAGGCGGAAAGTGGGGGGGGAGGGGGAAAGTGGGTGGGAGGCGGCAAGTGGACGGGGGAGGCAGCAAGTGTGGGGGGGGCGGCAAGTGGGGGGGTGGGGGGAAGCGGCAAGTGGGGGGGATGCGGCAAGTGGGGGGGGGGGAGTCGGGGGGGGAGTCGGGGGGGAAGTGGGGGTGGAGGGCGACGCGGAATGTGGGGGGGGGGGCGAGGCGGCATGTAGGAGGGGCGAGGCGGAAAGGGGGGGGGGCGAGGCGGAAAGTGGGGGGGGGGGCAAGACGGAAAACTGGGGGGGGGGAATTGGGTGGGGAGGCGGAAAAGGGGGGGGGGGATGGGGGGGCGGCAAGTGGGGGAGGTGGCTTGTGAGGGGGGAGGCGGCAAGTGGGGGTGGGCAAAATGGTGGGGGGGGGCGAGCCGGAAATTGGGGGGGCGGCAAGTGGGGGGAGGCGACATGTGGGGGGGGAGGCGGCAAGTGGGGTGGGGGGCGGAAAATTGGGGGGGGGTGGCGGAAAGTTGGGGGGGGGCGGCAAGTGGGGGGAGGTGGCATGTGGGGGGGAAGGCGGCAAGTGGGGGGGGGGAGGCGGCAAGTGGGGGGGGGAAGTGGGTGGGGAGGCGGAAAAGGGGGGGGGGATGGGGGGGGGCGGCAAGTGGGGGAAGGTGGCATGGGGGGGGGCAAATGGTGGGGTGGCGAGTCGGAAATTGGGGGGGGGCGGCAAGTGGGGGGAGGCGACATGTGGGGGGAGGCGACATGTGGGGGGGGGGAGGCGGCAAGTGTGCGGGGGGGCGGAAATTAGGGGGGGGGCGGAAAGTTGGGGGGGGCGGCAAGTGGGGGGAGGTGGCATGTGGGGGGGAAGACGGCAAGTGGGGGGGGAGGCGGCAAGTGGGGGGAGGCGGCAAGCGGTGGGGAGGCGGCAAGTGGGGGGGGAGGCGGCATATGGAGGGGGGGTCGACAAGTGGGGGGGGCGGCTAATGATGGGGGGGCGGCAAGTTGGAGGGCGGCAAATGAGGGGAGGCAAGTGGGGGGGGGCGGAAAGGGGGGGGGAGGCGGCAAGTGGGGGTGGAGGCGGCAAGTGGGGGGGGGAGGCGGCAAATGGGGGGGGCGGAAAGTGAGGGGGGTCGAGGCTGCAAGTGGGGGGGGGGGTCGGCAAGTGGGGGGGGCGGCAAGAGGGGGGGGGGCAAGTGGGGGGGGGGGGGCAAGTGGGGGGGGGAAGAAAGTGGGGGGGGGCAAATGGGGGGGGGGAATAATGTCCAAGAGCTAAGCAAAAGTCAAACACTTAAAAAACAACGGGAGAGGACAGGAAAATATCACAAGTAGCAACAGCTGGCAACCGCGAGGAAGGGAGAGAGTAAGCGGGAGTGGGGGTTTGTCTGCGCAGGTCGTCATCTACGCGTTACTGCTATAGTTGGCGCTTGCTTGCTGCGAGCATCTCATCTCGCCTCGAAGAAACATTCGTTTTTCAGGTAGACGTCTCTTCATCGCCTATATCCCTTTAATTCCAAAGATTTCCGTTTGCCCACGCCCTCGCGACAATTGTTTAAAACAATCCCCAAATGTCGCAATTTCAAACATTTTACAACGTCTTCATCGCGGGATAGTAATGCTACGCGTTTCAGCAGAATTTTGAAGTTGTGGCACTTCTAGAAATGAAACGGTATTTTTCCAATTTTTTTAAATTTAAATAATTTTTAACGGCCGCCGCATTTGATTTTTGGCAAAATCAAAACGTTTGTTCGTGAAAGTTCACCACTTTGTAAATATTTTGAAAATTTCAGCTTCCTAGCTCATCCCCTAGTACCTAAACAGTTTTCTATTTTTTTAAACATTTTGAGAATTTTTAACTGCCGATCAAATTAATATATCGAAATCGTGGTGGTCTCTCTCTGGTTCTTTTTTAGAATTCTACCAGCAAAAAAAATTTCAGCTGCGTAGCACGAGCAAAAGTGCATAAACCATGAGAATTGGTTTGAACAATTGCCAATTTTTTGCGTCCGCGTCGTCGAACTTTTTAGAGATTTTGTTTTTTTCTGGGCGGCTCCGCAAAGTATTCTACTTAAGTAAAAAATTTCAAGTCTCCAGCTCATCCGGAAGTGCCTGAAAATCGGTATCATACTGTGTTCTATACATATTCGTCGTCAATCATTTGTTTTTGGTCGGCAAACGACGAGATTCGCGTCTTTTCCCACGACAGAAGGCACAAAAAGCGCAATTTCTGTGAATTAATTTCGTGCACTTGCCGGTAAGCTCGGAGGTTGAAATTTTCAGTGTCGCTAGATGGCCGCAATATCTATCGGGAATTGTCGTCGCTTTTGCTCACGGTTTCTTGGGTTCGACTCCAGAGACCCCGGAATATCTCCAATAAGTTAGCGTGGGGGAACGCGATCTAATAAGCTTAGGAAGCTGAAATTTTGCAAGATTATACGACTTTTCTCGAAACCGACTACAAAAATCGAAAATTTTAAAATTGTCAGTTTCTAAGAGTCGATTTAACCCCATTTGTACATTAAAGTTCGATAATTTTTATCTTGAAAACTATATGCCGCACGTTCAAGATCTCGGTATCATTATTTAGGCGATTACACGTTGAAAAAAAGAAAATTTTTAAAAAGTTAAAAAAAAGTCGACCGCTAATAAAAATTCGCAATTGTTTAAACAACTTTTGAACGTTTTCGTATTTCCGAATGCGCTGCGGAGCTAAAAGTGCCTTTACGGGTAGAATTCCGAAACATGATCTGATAGGGACAACTCCGATTTCGATATTTCATTTTGTCCTGCAGTTAAAAATTCATAAATTTTAACGGAAGGGTTAATGTTCAGCTCCTACGTGGAGAGTTTGACAGCCGAAATTCGCGAGTTATTCGGAAATTATTTCGGTTTTAACATTTAACTTCCGAGAGTGTGGTGAAAAAACTCCAAATTCGGCAGAAATGTGTCGTGTGGACGATATTCTTAAGAATGCAAAAATTGGCGATCGTTTCGCTCCATCGCAGTTGGAGCGGCGTGGTAGGCCTCCGGGCTGATTCGAGCGGCGTGGTAGGTCGCCGGCGGGGCACCGGAAGAAGGGAAGGAGGCGGAAAGTGGGGGGGGGGGGGGGGTGGCAAGTGGGGGGGGAATCGGCGAGGCGGAAAGTGGGGTGGGCGGCAAGTGGGGGGCGAGGCGGAAAGTTGGGGGGGGGGCGAGGCGGCAAGTGTGGGGGGGTGGCAAGTGGGGGGCGGCAAGTGGGGGGGGGGCGAGGCGGGAAGAGGGGAGGAACCGGCAAGTGGGGGAGGCAAGGCGGCAATTGTGGGGGGAGGCGAAAAATGGGGGGGGGGCGAGACGGCAAGTGTGGGGGGAGGCGGCAATTTTGGGGGGGCAGGCGGCAAAGGAGGGGGGGCGAGGCGGAAAAGGGGGGAGGCGGCAAGTGGGGGCGGCAATTGGGGGGGGGGGGGCAGGCGGCAAAGGGGGGGGGCGCGTGGCGGGAAAGGGGGGAGGCGGCATGTGGGGGAAGAGACGGAAAGTGGGGGAGGCGGAAAGTGGGGGGGAGGAGGAAAGTGGGGGGGAGGCGGCAAGTGGAGGGGGGAGGCAGCAAGTGGGGGGGGGGGGGGGCGGCAAGTGGGAGGGGAAGCGGCAAGTGGGGGGGATGCGGCAAGTGGGGGGGGGGAAGTGGGGGGGGGGGCGAAGCGGAAAGTGGGGGGGGGGCGAGGGGGCATGTAGGAGGGGCGAGGCGGAAAGGGGGGGGGCGAGGCGGAAAGTTGGGGGGGGGAAGTGGGTGGGGAGGCGGAAAAGGGGGGGGGGGATGGTGGGGGGGCGAGCCGGAAATTGGGGGGGGCGGCAAGTGGGGGGAGGCGACATGTGGGGGGGGGAGGCGGCAAGTGGGGGGGGGCGGAAAATTGGGGGGGGGCGGAAAGTTGGGGGGGGCGGCAAGTGGGGGGAGGTGGCATGTAGGGGGGAAGGCGGCAAGTGGGGGGGGGAGGCGGCAAGTGGGGGGAGGCGGCAAGCGGTGGGGAGGTGGCAAGTGGGGGGGGGGAGGCGGCATATGGAGGGGGGGGGTCGACAAGTGGGGGGGGCTAATGATGGCGGGGCGGCAAGTTGGAGGGCGGCAAGTGAGGGGAGGCAAGTGGGGGGGGGGCGGAAAGGGGGTCGAGGCGGCAGGTGGGGGGGGGGCGGCAAGAAGGGGGGTCGGCAAGTGGGGGAGCGGCAAGAGGGGGGGGGGCAAGTGGGGGGGGGGGCAAGTAGGGGGGGCAAGTGGGGGGGGGGCAAGAATGTCCAAGAGCTAAGCAAAAGTCCAACACGTAAAAACAACGGGAGAGGACAGGAAAATATCACAAGTAGCAACAGCTGGCAACCGCGAGGAAGGGAGAGAGTAAGCGGGAGTGGGGATTTGTCCTGCGCAGGGTCGTCATCTACGCGTTACTGCTATAGTTGGCGCTTGCTTGCTGCGAGCATCTCATCTCGCCTCGAAGAAACATTCGTTTTTTCAGGTAGACGTCTCTTCATCGCCTATATCCTTTAATTCCAAAGATTTCCGTTTGCCCACGCCTCGCGACAATTGTTTAAAACAATCCCCAAATGTCGCAATTTCAAACATTTTACAACGTCTTCATCGCGGGATAGTAATGCTACGCGTTTCAGCAGAATTTTGAAGTTGTGGCACTTCTAGAAATGAAACGGTATTTTTCCAATTTTTTTAAATTTAAATAATTTTGAACGGCCGCCGCAATTGATGTATGGCAAAATCAAAACGTTTGTTCGTGAAAGTTCACCACTTTGTAAATATTTGAAAATTTCAGCTTCCTAGCTCATCCCCTAGTACCTAAACAGTTTTCTATTTTTTTAAACATTTTGAGAATTTTTAACTGCCGATCAAATTAATATATCGAAATCGTGGTGGTCTCTCTCTGGTTCTTTTTTAGAATTCTACCAGCAAAAAAAATTTCAGCTGCGTAGCACGAGCAAAAGTGCATAAACCATGAGAATTGGTTTGAACAATTGCCAATTTTTTGCGTCCGCGTCGTCGAACTTTTTAGAGATTTTGTTTTTTTCTGGGCTGCTCCGCAAAGAATTCTACTAAGGTAAAAAATTTCAAGTCTCTAGCTTATCCGGAAGTGCCTGAAAATCAGTATCAAACTGTGTTCTATACATATTCGTCGTCAATCATTTGTTTTTGGTCGGCAAAACGACGAGATTCGCGTCTTTTCCCACGACAGAAGGCACAAAAAGCGCAATTTTTGTGAATTAATTTCGTGCACTTGCCGGTAAGCTCGGAAGTTGAAATTTTCAGTGTCGCTAGATGTCGCAATATCTATCGGGAATTGTCGTCGATTTTGCTCACGGTGTCATGGGTTCGACTCCAGAGACCCCGGAATACCTCCAATAAGTTAGCGTGGGGGAACGCGATCTAATAAGCTTAGGAAGCTGAAATTTTGCATGATAATACGACTTTTCACGGAACCGACTACAAAAATCGAAAATTTTAAAATTGTCAGTTTCTAAGAGTCGATATAACCCCATTTGTACATTAAAGTTCGATAATTTTTATCTTGAAAACTATATGCCGCACGTTCAAGATCTCGGTATCATTATTTAGGCGATTACACGTAGAAAAAAAGAAAATTTTTAAAAATTTAAAAAAAGTCGACCGCTAATAACAATTCGCAATTGTTTAAACAACTTTTGAACGTTTTCGTATTTCCGAATGCGCTGCGGAGCTAAAAGTGCCTTTACGAGTAGAATTCCGAAACATGATCTGATTAGGGACAACTCCGATTTCGATATTTCATTTTGTCCTGCAGTTAAAAATTCTTAAAATTTTAACGGAAGGGTTAATGTTCAGCTCCTACGAGGAGAGTTTGACAGCCGAAATTCGCGAGTTATTTGGAAATTATTTCGGTTTTAACATTTAACTTTCGAGAGTGTGGTGAAAAACTCCAAATTCGGCAGAAATGTGTCGTGTGGACGATATTCTTAAGAATGCAAAAATGGCGATCGTTTCGCTCCATCGCAGTTGGAGCGGCGTGGTAGGCCTCCGGGCTGATTCGAGCGGCGTGGTAGGTCGCCGGCGGGGCACCGGCCGAAGGGAAGGAGGCGGAAAGTGGGGGGGGGGTGGCAAGTGGGGGCGGAATCGGCGAGGCGGAAAGTGGGGTGGGCGGCAAGTGGGGGCGAGGCGGAAAGTGGGGGGGGGGCGAGGCGGCAAGTGTGGGGGGGGTGGCAAGTGGGGGGCGGCAAGTGGGGGGGGGGCGAGGAGGGAAGAGGGGGGGAACCGGCAAGTGGGGGGGCAAGGCGGCAATTGTGGGGGGGAGGCGAAAAGTGGGGGGGGCGAGACGGCAAGTGTGGGGGGAGGCGGCAATTGTGTGGGGAGGCGGCAAGTGTGGGGGGGCGAGGGGGAAACTGGGGGGGGGGCGAGCCGGATAGTGAGGGGGGGCGGAAAGTTGGAGGGGCGGCAAGTGGGGGGAGGTGGCATGTGGGGGGGAAGGCGGCATGTGGGTGAGGGGCGGCAAGTGGGGGGGGGGGGGCGAGGCGGAAATGGGGGAGGGCTGCAAGTGAGGGGAGGCGACATGTGGGGGGGGGGAGGCGGCAAGTGGGTGGGGGAGGCGGCAAGCGGTGGGAAGGCGGCAAGTGGGGGGGGGAGGCGGCATATGGGGGGGGGGGGCAAATGGGGGTGGGGGGCGCAAATGGTGGGGAGGCGGCAAGTGAGGGTGGGCAAGTGGGGGGGGGGGGCGGAAAGTGGGGGGGAGGCGGCAAGTGGGGGGGAGGCGTCAAGTGGGGGGGGGCGGCAAGTGGGGTGGTCGGCAAGTGGGGGGGGCGGCAAGAGGGGGGGGCCGGCATGTGGGGGGGGGGCAAGTGGGGGGGGGGGCAAGTGGAGAGGGGCGAAGCGGAAAGTGGGGGGGCGAGGCGGCATGTAGGAGGGGCGAGGCGGAAATTGGGGGGGGGGCGTGGGGGAAAGTGGGTGGGGAGGCGGAAAAGGGGGGGGCGGAAAGTTGGGGGGGGGCGGCAAGTGGGGGGAGGTGGCATGTGAGGGGGGGAGGCGGCAAGTGGGGGGGGGGCAAATGGTGGGGGGGTGAGGCGGAAATTGGGGGGGGCGGCAAGTGGGGGGAGGCGACATGTGGGGGGGGAGGCGGCAAGTGGGGGGGGCGGAAAATTGGGGGGGGGCGGAAAGTTGGGGGGCGGCAAGTGTGGGGAGGTGGCATGTGGGGGGGAAGGCGGCAAGTGGGGGGGGAGGCGGCAAGTGGGGGGAGGCTGCAAGCGGTGGGGTGGCGGCAAGTGGGGGGGGGAGGCGGCATATGGGGGGGGGTCGGCAGGTGGGGGGGGCGGCAAATGGTGGGGGGGCGGCAAGTTGGAGGGCGGGCAAGGGAGGGGAGGCAAGTGGGGGGGGGCGGAAAGGGGGGGGAGGCGGCAAGTGGTGGGGGAGGCGGCAAGTGGGGGGGGAGGCGGCAAATGGGGGGGCGGAAAGTGAGGGGGGTCGAGGCGGCAAGTGGGGGGGTCGGCAAGTGGGGGGGCGGCAAGAGGGGGGGGCAAGTGGGGGGGGGCAAGTGGGGGGGCAAGTGGGGGGGGAAGAAAGTGGGGGGGGGGCAAGTGGTGGGGGGGGGCAATAATGTCCAAGGGCTAAACAAAAGTCAAACACTTAAAAAACAACGGGAGAGGACAGGAAAATATCACAAGTAGCAACAGCTGGCAACCGCGAGGAAGGGAGAGAGTAAGCGGGAGTGGGGGTTTGTCTGCGCAGGTCGTCATCTACGCGTTACTGCTATAGTTGGCGCTTGCTTGCTGCGAGCATCTCATCTCGCCTCGAAGAAACATTCGTTTTTTCAGGTAGACGTCTCGTCATCGCCTATATCCCTTTAATTCCAAAGATTTCCGTTTTCCCACGCCTCCCCAAATGTCGCAATTTCAACATTTTACAACGTCTTCATCGCGGGATACTAATGCTACGCGTTTCAGCAGAATTTTGAAGTTGTGGCACTTCTAGAATTGAAACGGTATTTTTCAAATTTTTTTAAAATTTAAATAATTTTTAACGGCCGCCGCAATTGATGTATGGCAAAATCAAAACGTTTGTTCGTGAAAGTTCACCACTTTGTAAATATTTTGAAAATTTCAGCTTCCTAGCTCATCCCCTAGTACCTAAACAGTTTTCTATTTTTTAAACATTTTGAGAATTTTTAACTGCCGATCAAATTAATATATCGAAATCGTGGTGGTCTCTCTCTGGTTCTTTTTTAGAATTCTACCAGCAAAAAAAATTTCTGCTGCGTAGCACGAGCAAAAGTGCATAAACCATGAGAATTGGTTTGAACAATTGCCAATTTTTTGCGTTCGCATCGTCGAACTTTTTAGAGATTTTGTTTTTTTCTGGGCGGCTCCGCAAAGAATTATACTTAAGGAAAAAATTTCGAGTCTCCAGCTTATCCGGAAGTGCCAGAAAATCGGTATAATACTGTGTTCTATATATATTCGTCGTCAATTATTTGTTTTTGGTCGGCAAACGACGAGATTCGCGTTTTTTCCCACGACAGAGGGCACAAAAAGCGCAATTTCTGTGAATTAATTTCGTGCACTTGCCGGTAAGCTTGGAGGTTGAAAATTTCAGTGTCGCTAGATGGCCGCAATATCTATCGGGAATTGTCGTCGCTTTTGCTCACGGTGTCTTAGGTTCAACTCCAGAGACCCCGGAATATCTCCCATAAGTTAGCGTGGGGAACGCGATCTAATAAGCTTAGGAAGCTGAAATTTTGCAAGATTATACGACTTTTCTCGCAACCGACTACAAAAATCGAAAATTTTAAAATTGTCAGTTTCTAGGGGTCGATTTAACCCCATTTGTACATTAAAGTTCGATAATTTTTATCTTGAAAACTATATGCCGCACGTTCAAGATCTCGGTATCATTATTTAGGCGATTACACGTAAAAAAAAATAAAATTTTTAAAATTTAAAAAAAGTCGACCGCTAATAACAATTCGCAATTGTTTAAACAACTTTTGAACGTTTTCGTATTTCCGAATGCGCTGCGGAGCTAAAAGTGCCTTTACGAGTAGAATTCCGAAACATGATCTGATAGGGACAACTCCGATTTCGATATTTCATTTTGTCCTGCAGTTAAAAATTCTTAAAATTTTAACGGAAGGGTTAATGTTCAGCTCCTACGAGGAGAGTTTGACAGCCGAAATTTTCGCGAGTTATTTGGAAATTATTTCGGTTTTAACATTTAACTTCCGAGAGGGTGGTGAAAAAGTCCAAATTCGGCAGAAATGTGTCTCGTGTGGACGATATTCTTAAGAATGCAAAAATTGGCGATCGTTTCGCTCCATCGCAGTTGGAGCGGCGTGGTAGGCCTCCGGGCTGATTCGAGCGGCGTGGTAGGTCGCCGGCGGGGCACCGGCCGAAGGGAAGGAGGCGGAAAGTGGGGGGGGGGGGGGATGGCAAGTGGGGGGGGGAATCGGCGAGGCGGAAAGTGTGGGGGGGGGTGGGCGAGGCGGCAAGTGGGGGGGGGGTGGCAAGTGGGGGGGCGGCAAGTGGGGGGGGGGGCGAGGAGGGAAGAGGGGGGGAACCGGCAAGTGGGGGGGCAAGGCGGCAATTGTGGGGGGGAGGCGAAAAGTGGGGGGGGGGGGGCGAGACGGCAAGTGTGGGGGGGAGGCGGCAATTGTGGGAGGAGGCGGCAAGTGTGGGGGGGGCGAGGGGGGAAACTGGGGGGGGGGCGAGCCGGATAGTGAGGGGGGGGCGGAAAGTTGGAGGGGCGGCAAGTGGGGGGAGGGTGGCATGTGGGGGGGGAAGGCGGCAAGTGGGTGAGGGGCGGCAAGTGGGGGGGGGGGCGAGGCGGAAATGGGGGAGGGCTGCAAGTGAGGGGGAGGCGACATGTGGGGGGGGGGAGGCGGCAAGTGGGTGGGGGAGGCGGCAAGCGGTGGGAAGGCGGCAAGTGGGGGGGGGAGGCGGCATATGGGGGGGGGCGGGGCAAGTGGGGGTGGGGGGGCGGCAAATGGTGGGGAGGCGGCAAGTGAGGGGTGGGGCAAGTGGGGGGGGAGGAAAGTGGGGGGGAGGCGGCAAGTGGGGGGGAGGCGTCAAGTGGGGGGGGCGGCAAGTGGGGTGGTCGGCAAAGTGGGGGGGGCGGCAAGAGGGGGGGGGCCGGCAAGTGGGGGGGGGCAAGTGGGGGGGGGGGCAAGTGGAGAGGGCGAAGCGGAAAGTGGGGGGGGGGCGAGGCGGCATGTAGGAGGGGCGAGGCGGAAATTGGGGGGGGGCGTGGGGGAAAGTGGGTGGGGGAGGCGGAAAAGGGGGGGCGGAAAGTTGGGGGAAGGGCGGCAAGTGGGGGGAGGGTGGCATGTGAGGGGGGGAGGCGGCAAGTGGAGGGGGGGGCAAATGGTCGGGGGGGGTGAGGCGGAAATTGGGGGGGGCGGCAAGTGGGGGGAGGCGACATGTGGGGGGGAAGGCGGCAAGTGGGGGGGGGGGCGGAAAATTGGGGGGGGGGCGGAAAGTTGGGGGAAGGCGGCAAGTGGGGGGAGGTGGCATGTGGGGGGGAAGGCGGCAAGTGGGGGGGGGAGGCGGCAAGTGGGGGGGAGGCTGCAAGCGGTGGGGAGGCGGCAAGTGGGGGGGGGGAGGCGGCATATGGGGGGGGGTCGGCAGGTGGGGGGGGCGGCAAATGGTGGGGGGGGCGGCAAGTTGGAGGGCGGCAAGTGAGGGGGAGGCAAGTGGGGGGGGGGGCGGAAAGGGGGGGGGAGGCGGCAAGTGGTGGGGGAGGCGGCAAGTGGGGGGGAGGCGGCAAATGGGGGGGCGGAAAGTGAGGGGGGTCGAGGGCGGCAAGTGGGGGGGGTGGCAAGTGGGGGGGGCGGCAAGAGGGGGGGGCAAGTGGGGGGGGGCAAGTGGGGGGGCAAGTGGGGGGGGAAGAAAGTGGGGGGGGGCAATAATGTCCAAGGGCTAAACAAAAGTCAAACACTTAAAAAACAACGGGAGAGGACAGGAAAATATCACAAGTAGCAACAGCTGGCAACCGCGAGGAAGGGAGAGAGTAAGCGGGAGTGGGGGTTTGTCCTGCGCAGGTCGTCATCTACGCGTATCTGCTATAGTTGGCGCTTGCTTGCTGCGAGCATCTCATGTAGCCTCGAAGAAACATTCGTTTTTTCAGGTAGACGTCTCGTCATCGCCTATATCCCTTTAATTCCAAAGATTTCCGTTTTCCCACGCCTCCCCAAATGTCGCAATTTCAAACATTTTACAACGTCTTCATCGCGGGATAGTAATGCTACGCGTTTTCAGCAGAATTTTGAAGTTGTGGCACTTCTAGAAGTGAAACGGTATTTTTCCAATTTTTTTAAATTTAAATAATTTTTAACGACCGCCGCAATTGATGTATGGCAAAATCAAAACTTTTGTTCGTGAAAGTTCACCACTTTGTAAATATTTTGAAAATTTCAGCTTCCTAGCTCATCCCCTAGTACCTAAACAGTTTTCTATTTTTTTAAACATTTTGAGAATTTTTAACTGCCGATCAAATTAATATATCGAAATCGTGGTGGTCTCTCTCTGGTTCTTTTTTAGAATTCTACCAGCAAAAAAAATTTCAGCTGCGTAGCACGAGCAAAAGTGCATAAACCATGAGAATTGGTTTGAACAATTGCCAATTTTTTGGCGTCCGCGTCGTCGAACTTTTTTAGAGATTTTGTTTTTTTTCTGGGCGGCTCCGCAAAGAATTCTACTTAGGTAAAAAATTTCAAGTCTCCAGCTCATCCGGAAGTGCCTGAAAATCAGTATTAAACTGTGTTCTATACATATTCGTCGTCAATCATTTGTTTTTGGTCGGCAAACGACGAGATTCGCGTCTATTCCCACGACAGAAGGCACAAAAAAGCGCAATTTTTGTGAATTAATTTCGTACACTTGCCGGTAAGCTCGGAGGTTGAAATTTTCAGTGTCGCTAGATGGCCGCAATATCTATCGGAAATAATCGTCGCTTTTGCTCACGGTGTCTTGATTTCGACTCCAGAGACCCCGGAATATCTCCAATAAGTTAGCGTGGGGGAACGCGATCTAATAAGCTTAGGAAGCTGAAATTTTGCAAGATTATACGACTTTTCTTGGAACCGACTACAAAAATCGAAAATTTTAAAATTGTCAGTTTCTAAGAGTCGATTTAACCCCATTTGTACATTAAAGTTCGATAATTTTTTATCTTGAAAACTATATGCCGCACGTTCAAGATCTCGGTATCATTATTTAGGCGATTACACGTAGAAAAAAAGAAAATTTTTATAAATTTAAAAAAAGTCGACCGCTAATAACAATTCGCAATTGTTTTAAACAACTTTTGAACGTTTTCGTATTTCCGAATGCGCTGCGGAGCTAAAAGTGCCTTTACGAGTAGAATTCCGAAACATGATCTGATAGGGACAACTCCGATTTCGATATTTCATTTTTGTCCTGCAGTTAAAAATTCTTAAAAATTTTAACGGAAGGGTTAATGTTCAGCTCCTACGAGGAGAGTTTGACAGCCGAAATTCGCGAGTTATTTGGAAATTATTTCGGTTTTAACATTTAACTTCCGAGAGTGTGGTGAAAAACTCCAAATTCGGCAGAAATGTGTCGTGTGGACGATATTCTTAAGAATGCAAAAATTGGCGATCGTTTCGCTTCCATCGCAGTTGGAGCGGCCGTGGTAGGCCTCCGGGCTGATTCGAGCGGCGTGGTAGGTCGCCGGCGGGGGCACCGGCCGAAGGGAAGGAGGCAGAAAGTGGGGGGGGGGGGGTGGCAAGTGGGGGGGGGAATCGGCGAGGCGGAAAGTGGGGTGGGCGGCAAGTGGGGGGCGAGGCGGGAAGAGGGGGGGGAACCGGCAAGTGGGGTAGGCAAGGCGGCAATTGTGGGGGGGAGGCGAAAAGTGGGGGGGGGGCGAGACGGCAAGTGTGGGGGGAGGCGGCAATTGTGGGGGGGGCAGGCGGCAAAGGGGGGGGGGGGGGCGAGGCGGCAAAAGGGGGAGGCGGCAAGTGGGGGGCGGCAATTGGGGGGGGGGCAGGCGGCAAAGTGGGGGGGGGCGCGTGGCGGGAAAGGGGGGGAGGCGGCATGTGGGGGAAGAGACGGAAAGTGGGGGGAGGCGGAAAGTGGGGGGGGAGGATGAAAGTGGGGGGGAGGCGGCAAGTGGAGGGGGGAAGGCAGCAAGTGGGGGGTGGGCGGCAAGTGGGGGGGGGAAGCGGCAAGTGGGGGGGGATGCGGCAAGTGGGGGGGGAGTCGGGGGGGGGAAGTGGGGGGGGGGGGGGGCGAAGCGGAAAGTGGGGGGGGGGGGGCGAGGCGGCATGTAGGAGGGGCGAGGCGGAAAGTGGGGGGGGGCGAGGCGGAAAGTGGGGGGGGCGAGGCGGAAAGTTGGGGGGGGGGGAAGTGGGTGGGGAGGCGGAAAAGGGGGGGGGGGAAATGGGGGGGGGGGCGAGCCGGAAATTGGGGGGGGGCGGCAAGTGGGGGGAGGCGACATGTGGGGGGGGGAGGCGGCAAGTGGGAGGGGGGGCTAAAAAATTGTGGGGGGGGGCGGAAATTTGGGGGGGCGGCAAGTGGGTGGAAGGTGGCATGTGGGGGGGAAGGCGGCAAGTGGGGGGGGGAGGCGGCAAGTGGGGGGGAGGCGGCAAGCGGTGGGGAGGTGGCAAGTGGGGGGGGGGAGGCGGCATATGGAGGGGGGGGGTCGACAAGTGGTGGGGGCGGCTAATGATGGCGGGGCGGCAAGTTGGAGGGCGGCAAGTGAGGGGGAGGCAAGTGGGGGGGGGCGGAAAGTTGGGGGAGGCGGCAAGTGGGGGGGGGAGGCGGCAAATGGGGGGGGGGGGGGCGGAAAGTGAGGGGGGGGTCGAGGCGGCAGGTGGGGGGGGGGCGGCAAGAAGGGGGGGGTCGGCAAGTGGGGGAGCGGCAAGAGGGGGGGGGGGGGGCGGCAAGTGGGGGAGGGCAAGTGGGGGGGGGGGGGCATGTGGGGGGGGGGCATGTGGGGGGGGGGGGCAAGTGGGGGGGGGGGCAAGTGGGGGGGAGGGCAAGTAGGGGGGGGCAAGTGGGGTGGGGCAAGAATGTCCAAGAGCTAAGCAAAAGTCCAACACGTAAAAAAACAACGGGAGAGGACAGGAAAATATCACAAGTAGCAACAGCTGGCAACCGCGAGGAAGGGGAGAGGGTAAGCGGGAGTGGGGGGTTTGTCTGCGCAGGTCGTCATCTACGCGTTACTGCTATAGTTGGCGCTTGCTTGCTGCGAGCATCTCATCTCGCCTCGAAGAAACATTCGTTTTTCAGGTAGACGTCTCGTCATCGCCTATATCCCTTTAATTAAAAAGATTTCCGTTTGCCCACGCCTCGCGACAATTGTTTAAAACAATCCCCAATATGTCGCAATTTCAAACATTTTACAACGTCTTCATCGCGGGATAGTAATGCTACGCGTTTCAGCAGAATTTTGAAGTTGTGGCACTTCTAGAAGTGAAACGGTATTTTTCCAATTTTTTTAAATTTAAATAATTTTTAACGACCGCCGCAATTGATGTATGGCAAAATCAAAACTTTTGTTCGTGAAAGTTCACCACTTTGTAAATATTTTGAAAATTTCAGCTTCCTAGCTCATCCTCTAGTACCTAAACAGTTTTCTATTTTTTTTAAACATTTTGAGAATTTTTAACTGCCGATCAAATTAATATATCGAAATCGTGGTGGTCTCTCTCTGGTTCTTTTTTAGAATTCTACCAGCAAAAAAAATTTCAGCTGCGTCAGCACTAGCAAAAGTGCATAAACCATGAGAATTGGTTTGAACAATTGCCAATTTTTTGCGTCCGCGTCGTCGAACTTTTTAGAGATTTTGTTTTTTTCTGGGCGGCTCCGCAAAGACTTCTACTTAAGTAAAAAAATTTCGAGTCTCCAGCTCATCCGGAAGTGCCTGTAAATCGGTATCATACTGTGTTCTATACATATTCGTCGTCAATCATTTGTTTTTGGTCGGCAAACGACGAGATTCGCGTCTTTTCCCAAGACAGAAGGCACAAAAAGCGCAATTTCTGTGAATTAATTTCGTGCACTTGCCGGTAAGCTCGGAAGTTGAAATTTTCAGTGTCGCTAGATGGTCGTAATATCTATCGGGAATTGTCGTCGATTTTGCTCACGGTGTCTTGGGTTCGACTCCAGAGACCCCGGAATATCTCCAATAAGTTAGCGTGGGGGGAACGCGATCTAATAAGCTTAGGAAGCTGAAATTTTGCAAGATTATACGACTTTTCTCGAAACCGACAACAAAAATCGAAAATTTTAAAATTGTCAGTTTCTAAGAGTCGATATAACCCCATTTGTACATTAAAGTTCGATAATTTTTATCTTGAAAACTGTATGCCGCACGTTCAAGATCTCGGTATCATTATTTAGGCGATTACACGTAGAAAAAAAGAAAATTTTTAAAAAATTTAAAAAAAGTCGACCGCTAATAACAATTCGCAATTGTTTTAAAACAACTTTTGAACGTTTTCGTATTTCCGAATGCGCTGCGGAGCTAAAAGTGCCTTTACGAGTAGAGAATTCCAAAACATGATCTGATAGGGACAACTCCGATTTCGATATTTCATTTTGTCCTGCAGTTAAAAATTCTTAAAATTTTAACGAAAGGGTTAATGTTCAGCTCCTACGAGGAGAGTTTGAGAGCCGAAATTCGCGAGTTATTCGGAAATTATTTCGGTTTTTAACATTTAACTTCCGAGAGTGTGGTGAAAAACTCCAAATTCGGCAGAAATGTGTCGTGTGCACGATATTCCTAAGAATGCAAAAATTGGCGATCGTTTCGCTCCATCGCAGTTGGAGCGGCGTGTTAGGTCTCCGGGCTGATTCAAGCGGCGTGGTAGGTCGCCGGCAGGGCACCGGCCGAAGGGGGGGGGAGGCGGAAAGTGGGGGGGGGGGCGAGGCGAAAAATGGGGGGGGAGGCAGCAATTAGGGGGGCGAGTTGGAAAGTGGGGGGGGGGGCGAGGCGGCAAGTGTGGGGGGGCGGCAAGAGGGGGGGGGGCGAAGCGGCAAGGGGGGGGGGAGGGGTCGTAGCGGCAAGGGAGGGGGGGGGCGGCAAGTGGGGGGGGGGCGGCATGTGGGCGGGGAGGTAAAAAGTGGGGGGGGGCGAGACGGGAAGTGTGGGGGGGGAGGCGGGCATGTGGGGGGGGAGGCGGCAAGTGGGGGGGGGGGCGGCAATTGGGGGGGGGCAGGCGGCAAAGGGGGGGGACGAGGCGGCAAAGGGGGGAGGCGGCAAGTGGGGGGTGGGCGAGGCGGGAAATTATGGGGGTGGCGGCATGTGGGGGGGAGGCGAAATGTGGGGGGAGGGCGAGACGGCAAGTGTGGGGGGAGGCGGTGAGTGGGGGGGGAGGCGGCAAAGGGGGGGTGGCGCGTGGCGGGAAAGGGGGGAGGCGGCATGTGGGGGAAGAGACGGAAAGTGGGGGGAGGCGGAAAGTGGGGGGGAGGAGGAAAGTGGGTGGGAGGCGGCAAGTGGAGGGGGGAAGGCAGCAAGTGGGGGGGGGCGGCAAGTGGGGGGGGTGGGGGGAAGCGGCAAGTGGGGGGGATGCGGCAAGTGGGGGGGGAGTCGGGGGGGAAGTGGGGGTGGAGGGCGACGCGGAAAGTGGGGGGGGGGGCGAGGCGGCATGTAGGAGGGGCGAGGCGGAAAGGGGGGGGGGGGGCGAGGCGGAAAGTGGGGGGGGGGGGGGCGAGGCGGCAAGTGTGGGGGGGCGGCAAGAGGGGGGGGGCGAAGCGGCAAGGGGGGCGGGCGTAGCGGCAAGGGAGGGGGGGGCGGCAAGTGGGGGGGGGCGGCATGTGGGCGGGGAGGTAAAAAGTGGGGGGGGGGGGGCGAGACGGGAAGTGTGGGGGGGAGGAGGCATGTGGGGGGGAGGCGGCAAGTGGGGGGGGGCGGCAATTGGGGGGGGGGGGGAGGCGGCAAGTGGGGGGTGGGCGAGGCGGCAATTATGGGGGTGGCGGCATGTGGGGGGGGAGGCGAAAATGTGGGGGGGAGGGCGAGACGGCAAGTGTGGGGGGAGGCGGTGAGTGGGGGGGGAGGCGGCAAAGGGGGGGGCGCGTGGCGGGAAAGGGGGGAGGCGGCATGTGGGGGAAGAGACGGAAAGTGGGGGAGGCGGAAAGTGGGGGGGAGGGGTGAAAGTGGGTGGGAGGCGGCAAGTGGACGGGGGAGGCAGCAAGTGGGGGGGGGCGGCAAGTGGGGGGGTGGGGGGAAGCGGCAAGTGGTGGGGGATGCGGCAAGTGGGGGGGGGGAGTCGGGGGGGGGAGTCGGGGGGGGAGTCGGGGGGGGAAGTGGGGGTGGAGGGCGACGCGGAAAGTGGGGGGGGGGGCGAGGCGGCATGTAGGAGGGGCGAGGCGGAAAGGGGGGGGGGGGGCGAGGCGGAAAGTGGGGGGGGGGGCAAGACGGAAAACTGGGGGGGGGGAATTGGGTGGGGAGGCGGAAAAGGGGGGGGGGGGATGGGGGGGGCGGCAAGTGGGGGAGGTGGCTTGTGAGGGGGGAGGCGGCAAGTGGGGGTGGGCAAATGGTGGGGGGGGAGCGAGCCGGAAATTGGGGGGGGCGGCAAGTGGGGGGAGGCGACATGTGGGGGGGGGGGAGGCGGCAAGTGGGGTGGGGGGCGGAAAATTGGGGGGGGGGGGCGGAAAGTTGGGGGGGGGGCGGCAAGTGGGGGGAGGTGGCATGTGGGGGGGAAGGCGGCAAGTGGGGGGGGGAGGCGGCAAGTGGGGGGGGGGGGGGAAGTGGGTGGGGAGGCGGAAAAGGGGGGGGGGGGGATGGGGGGGGCGGCAAGTGGGGGAAGGTGGCATGGGGGGGGGGCAAATGGTGGGGTGGCGAGTCGGAAATTGGGGGGGGGCGGCAAGTGGGGGGAGGCGACATGTGGGGGGGGGGGAGGCGGCAAGTGTGGGGGGGGGGCGAAAAATTAGGGGGGGGGGGGGGCGGAAAGTTGGGGGGGGCGGCAAGTGGGGGGGAGGTGGCATGTGGGGGGGGAAGACGGCAAGTGGGGGGGGGAGGCGGCAAGTGGGGGGAGGCGGCAAGCGGTGGGGAGGCGGCAAGTGGGGGGGGAGGCGGCATATGGAGGGGGGGGTCGACAAGTGGGGGGGGCGGCTAATGATGGGGGGGGCGGCAAGTTGGAGGGCGGCAAATGAGGGGAGGCAAGTGGGGGGGGGGCGGAAAGGGGAGGGGAGGCGGCAAGTGGGGGTGGAGGCGGCAAGTGGGGGGGGGAGGCGGCAAATGGGGGGGGCGGAAAGTGAGGGGGGTCGAGGCGGCAAGTGGGGGGGGGGGTCGGCAAGTGGGGGGGGCGGCAAGAGGGGGGGGGGGGGCAAGTGGGGGGGGGGGGGCAATTGGGGGGGGAAGAAAGTGGGGGGGGGGCAAATGGGGGGGGGGGAATAATGTCCAAGAGCTAAGCAAAAGTCAAACACTTAAAAAACAACGGGGAGAGGACAGGAAAATATCACAAGTAGCAACAGCTGGCAACCGCGAGGAAGGGAGAGAGTAAGCGGGAGTGGGGGGTTTGTCTGCGCAGGTCGTCATCTACGCGTTACTGCTATAGTTGGCGCTTGCTTGCTGCGAGCATCTCATCTCGCCTCGAAGAAACATTCGTTTTTCAGGTAGACGTCTCTTCATCGCCTATATCCCTTTAATTCCAAAGATTTCCGTTTGCCCACGCCTCGCGACAATTGTTTTAAAACAATCCCCAAATGTCGCAATTTCAAACATTTTACAACGTCTTCATCGCGGGATAGTAATGCTACGCGTTTCAGCAGAATTTTGAAGTTGTGGCACTTCTAGAAATGAAACGGTATTTTTCCAATTTTTTTAAATTTAAATAATTTTGAACGGCCGCCGCAATTGATGTATGGCAAAATCAAAACGTTTGTTCGTGAAAGTTCACCACTTTGTAAATATTTTGAAAATTTCAGCTTCCTAGCTCATCCCCTAGTACCTAAACAGTTTTTCTATTTTTTTAAACATTTTGAGAATTTTTAACTGCCGATCAAATTAATATATCGAAATCGTGGTGGTCTCTCTCTGGTTCTTTTTTTAGAATTCTACCAGCAAAAAAAATTTCAGCTGCGTAGCACGAGCAAAAGTGCATAAACCATGAGAATTGGTTTGAACAATTGCCAATTTTTTTGCGTCCGCGTCGTCGAACTTTTTAGAGATTTTGTTTTTTTCTGGGCGGCTCCGCAAAGAATTCTACTAAGGTAAAAAATTTCAAGTCTCTAGCTCATCCGGAAGTGCCTGAAAATCAGTATCAAACTGTGTTCTATACATATTCGTCGTCAATCATTTGTTTTTGGTCGGCAAACGACGAGATTCGCGTCTTTTCCCACGACAGAAGGCACAAAAAAGCGCATTTTTTGTGAATTAATTTCGTGCACTTGCCGGTAAGCTCGGAAGTTGAAATTTTCAGTGTCGCTAGATGGTCGCAATATCTATCGGGAATTGTCGTCGATTTTGCTCACGGTGTCATGGGTTCGACTCCAGAGACCCCGGAATACCTCCAATAAGTTAGCGTGGGGGGAACGCGATCTAATAAGCTTAGGAAGCTGAAATTTTGCATGATTATACGACTTTTCACGGAACCGACTACAAAATCGAAAATTTTAAAATTGTCAGTTTCTAAGAGTCGATATAACCCCATTTGTACATTAAAGTTCGATAATTTTTATCTTGAAAACTATATGCCGCACGTTCAAGATCTCGGTATCATTATTTAGGCGATTACACGTAGAAAAAAAGAAAATTTTTAAAAATTTAAAAAAAGTCGACCGCTAATAACAATTCGCAATTGTTTTAAACAACTTTTTGAACGTTTTCGTATTTCCGAATGCGCTGCGGAGCTAAAAGTGCCTTTACGAGTAGAATTCCGAAACATGATCTGATAGGGGACAACTCCGATTTCGATATTTCATTTTGTCCTGCAGTTAAAAATTCTTAAAATTTTAACGGAAGGGTTAATGTTCAGCTCCTACGAGGAGAGTTTGACAGCCGAAATTCGCGAGTTATTTGGAAATTATTTCGGTTTTAACATTTAACTTTCGAGAGTGTGGTGAAAAACTCCAAATTCGGCAGAAATGTGTCGTGTGGACGATATTCTTAAGAATGCAAAAATTAGCGATCGTTTCGCTCCATCGCAGTTGGAGCGGCGTGGTAGGCCTCCGGGCTGATTCGAGCGGCGTGGTAGGTCGCCGGCGGGGCACCGGCCGAAGGGAAGGAGGCGGAAAGTGGGGGGGGGTGGCAAGTGGGGGCGGAATCGGCGAGGCGGAAAGTGGGGTGGGGCGGCAAGTGGGGGCGAGGCGGAAAGTGGGGGGGGGGGCGAGGCGGCAAGTGTGGGGGGGGGGTGGCAAGTGGGGGGCGGCAAGTGGGGGGGGGGGGGCGAGGAGGGGAAGAGGGGGGGGGAACCGGCAAGTGGGGGGGCAAGGCGGCAATTGTGGGGGGGAGGCGAAAAGTGGGGGGGGCGAGACGGCAAGTGTGGGGGGAGGCGGCAATTGTGTGGGGAGGCGGCAAGTGTGGGGGGGCGAGGGGGAAACTGGGGGGGGGGGGCGAGCCGGATAGTGAGGGGGGGGCGGAAAGTTGGAGGGGCGGCAAGTGGGGGGGAGGTTGGCATGTGGGGGGGAAGGCGGCATGTGGGTGAGGGGGCGGCAAGTGGGGGGGGGGGGCGAGGCGGAAATGGGGGAGGGCTGCAAGTGAGGGGAGGCGACATGTGGGGGGGGGAGGCGGCAAGTGGGTGGGGGAGGCGGCAAGCGGTGGGAAGGCGGCAAGTGGGGGGGGAGGCGGCATATGGGGGGGGGGGGGCAAATGGGGGTGGGGGGCGGCAAATGGTGGGGAGGCGGCAAGTGAGGGTGGGCAAGTGGGGGGGGGCGGAAAGTGGGGGGGGAGGCGGCAAGTGGGGGGGGAGGCGTCAAGTGGGGGGGGGCGGCAAGTGGGGTGGTCGGCAAGTGGGGGGGGCGGCAAGAGGGGGGGGGCCGGCAAGTGGGGGGGGCAAGTGGGGGGGGGGGGCAAGTGGAGAGGGCGAAGCGGAAAGTGGGGGGGGGGCGAGGCGGCATGTAGGAGGGGCGAGGCGGAAATTGGGGGGGGGCGTGGGGGGAAAGTGGGTGGGGGAGGCGGAAAAGGGGGGGGGCGGAAAGTTGGGGGGGGGGCGGCAAGTGGGGGGGAGGTGGCATGTGAGGGGGGGAGGCGGCAAGTGGGGGTGGGGCAAATGGTGGGGGGGGTGAGGCGGAAATTGGGGGGGGGCGGCAAGTGGGGGGAGGCGACATGTGGGGGGGGAGGCGGCAAGTGGGGGGGGGGGGCGGAAAATTGGGGGGGGGGGGGGCGGAAAGTTGGGGGGGGCGGCAAGTGGGGGGGAGGTGGCATGTGGGGGGGAAGGCGGCAAGTGGGGGGGAGGCGGCAAGTGGGGGGAGGCTGCAAGCGGTGGGGGTGGCGGCAAGTGGGGGGGGGGAGGGCGGCATATGGGGGGGGGTCGGCAGGTGGGGGGGGGGCGGCAAATGGTGGGGGGGCGGCAAGTTGGAGGGCGCGGCAAGGGAGGGGGAGGCAAGTGGGGGGGGGGCGGAAAGGGGGGGGAGGCGGCAAGTGGTGGGGGAGGCGGCAAGTGG
>JAJPWW010000268.1:0-23194 GCA_028673005.1 Tanypteryx hageni
AAGGAAGACCATAATACGGGAGAAAACGCGAGAAAGAAGAAAGAACGAGTTTTATTTCCAAGAAAGACCGATTGAACCAGTGAAATCGGCAGAAAGAACGATAATTGAGTTTGATCTCCAAGGAAGACCGATGACACGGGAGAAAACGCGAGAAAGGAGAATGAACGAGATTCATAGCCAAGGTAGACCAAAAACATGGGAGAAAGCGAACGAAAGAAGAAAGAACGAGTTTGATTTCCAAGGGAGACCAATAATACTGTAGAAAACGCGAAAAAAAGAATGAAGGAGTTTGATCGCCAAGAAGGACCAATAAAACCATAGAAAACGGGAGAAAGGAGAAAGAAAGAGTTTGAATCCCAAGGAAGACCAATAACTCGGGAGAAAAGGCGAGAAAGAAGAATGAAGGTGTTTGATTGACAAGAAGTTCCGATAATAACAGAGAAAACGGGAGAAAGATGGATAATTGAGTTTGATCGCCAAGGAAGACCGATAATACGGGAGAATACGCGAGAAAGAAAAAAAAACGAGTTTGATTTCCAAGGAAGACCAATAACACGGGAGAAAACGCGAGAAAAAAAATGAAGGAGTTTGATCGTCAATATATACCAATAAAACAGAGAGAAAATGGGAGAAAGAAGGTAATTGAGTTTGATCACCAAGGAAGACCATAATACGGGAGAAAACGCGAGAAAGAAGTAAGAACGAGTTTGATTTTCAAAGAAGACCAATAACACAGAAGAAAACGCGAGAAAGAAGAATTAAGGAGTTTGATCGTCAAGATAGACGGAAAGAATAGAGTCTTCGCCATCCCACTCCCGCCATAGCCCGCCCTCGACCACCCAAGCCCTCCCCCGCCCACCACCGACCGCCCTCGCCTTCCGCCGCCCGCCCCCATCTGCCCCCCATCGCCCCCACGTGCCCCTGCCAGCTCTACCTGCACCTGCCTGCCCCTGCCTGCCCCTGCCTTCCCCCGCCTGCCCCCGCCTGCCTCAGCCTGCCCCCGCCTGCCCCCGCCTGCCCCCGCCTGCCCTGCGCTCCCCCCGCCTTCCCCCGTTTGACCCAGCCTGCCCTCGCCCGCCCCCGCCCGTCAACGCCCGCCCCTGCCACCCACCGCCCACCCCCACCCGCCCCCGTCAACCCCCGACCTGCCTGGCCCACCCCGCCCGCCACCTCCCGCCCAGGCCCGATCACGCCCGCCCCCGTTCGCCCCCCGCTCGCCCTCGCCTACACACGTCCGCCCCTGCCCGCCCCCGCCACTCCCGTACTCCCTCGCCCACCCGCTTTCGCCCGCCCCCGTCCTCCCCCGCCCGCTCCCGCCTACACCCGCACGCCCCTGCCCGCCCCCGCCCGCCCTCGTCTGCCCCCGCCCACACCCGTACCACTGCCCACCCCCGCAACCCCCGCCCGCTCGCGTCCGCCCAAGCCCGCCCGCCCCAGCCCGCCCTACCTGCCACAGCCAGCCCCGCCTTACCCCGCCCGCTTCCGCCCGCACGCCCCCGCCCGCACGCCCCCGCCCGCCCGGCCCCGCCCGCCCCCCGCCTGCCTCCGCCTGCTTCCCCCTGCCCCCGCTCGTCCCCGCTCGCCCCGCCTCCGCCTTCCCTGCCTCCTCCTTCCTGCCACCCGCCTGCTCCCGCCTGCCCCCGCCTGCTCCTTCCTACACCCGCCTGCCCCGCCCGCCCCTTTACGCCCCCGCCCGCCCGTGCCTGCCCGCCCCCTGCTGCCCTCGCACGCTTATGCCCGCCTCTGCCCGCCCACGCCCGCCCCCTCCCGCCCCCGCATTCCCCCGCCCGCCCCCGCCCTCTTCAGCCCGCCCTCGCTCGCCCCCTCCCGCCCACGCCCGCTCACGCCCGCCCACGCCGCCTACGCCCGCCTCCGCCCGCCTCCGCCTGCCCTCGCCTGCTTCCACCTGTCCCCGCTTGCCCCCGCCTGCCCTTGTTTGCCCCCACTTGCCCCCGCCTGAATAATTGAGTTCTATCGCCAAGTAAGGCCGATGACACGTGAGAAAACGCGAAATAGGCGAATGAACGATAATTGTGTTTGATCGCCAAGGAAGACCGATGACACGGAAGAAAACGCGAGAAAGGAGAATGAACGAGATTGATCGCCAAGGAAGACCAAAAACATGGGAGAAATCGAACGAAAGAAGAAAGAACGAGTTGGATTTCCAAGGAAGACCAATAATACTGTAGAAAACGCGAAAAAAAGAATGAATGAGTTTGATCGCCAAGAAGGACCAATAAAACCATAGAAAACGGGAGAAAGTATGATAATTGAGTTTGATGGCCAAGGAAGACCGATAATACGGGAGAACACGCGAAAAAGAAGAACCAACGAGTTTGATTTCCAAGGAAGACCAATAAAACGGTGGAAACGCTAGAAGGAAGAATGATTGAGTTTGATCGCCAACAAAGACCGATAAAACCTGAGAAATCGGGAGAAAGATGGATAATTGAGTTTGATCGGCAAGGAAGACCGATAATACGAGAGAATACGCGAGAAAGAAAAAGAAAACGAGTTTGATTTCCAAGGAAGACCAACTACACGGGAGAAAACGCGAGAAAAAAATTAAGGAGTTTGATCTACAAGAAAGAATGATTAAAAACATAGAAAACGGGAGAACGAAGGATAATTGAGTTTGATCAACAAGGAAGACCATAAAACGGGAGAAAACGCGAGAAAGAAGAAAGAACAAGTTTGATTTCCAAGGAATACGAATAACACGGGAGAAAACGCGAGAAAGAAGAATTAAGGAGTTTGATCGTCAAGATAGACGGATAGAATAGAGTCCCCGCCATCCCACTCCCGCCACAGCCCGCCCTCGACCACCCAAGCCCTACCCCCGCCCACCACCGACCGCCCTCGCCTTCCGCCGCCCGCCCCAATCTGCCCCCGATCGCCCCCACGTGTCCCTGCCAGCTCTACCTGCCCCTGCCTGACCCCGCCTGCCCTAGCCAGCCCCGCCTGAACCCGCCTGCCCCCGCCTGCCTCCGCCTGCCCAAGCCTGCCCCCGCCTGCCCCCGCCTGCCCCTGCCGGCCCAAGCCTGCCCCTGCCTGCCCCCGCACGCCCACGCCCGCCCACGCCCGCCTCCGCCCGCCCCCGCCTGTTCTCGCCTGCCCCCACCTGCCCCCGCCTGCCCTTCGCCTGCCCCCGCTTGCCCCCGCCTGAATAATTGAGTTCTTTCTCCAAGGAAGGCCGATTACACGTGATAAAACGCGAAAAAGGAGAATGAACGATTTTTGATCGCAATGGAAGACCGAAAACACGAAAAAAAACAAAAAAAGAAGAAAGAACGAGTTTGATTTACAAGAAAGACCGATAGAACCAGAGAAATCGGCAGAAAGAACGATAATTTTGGTTGATCGCCAAGGAATACCGATGACACGAAAGAAAACGCGAGAAAGGAGAATGAACGAGATTGATCGCCAAGGAAGACCAAAAACATGGGAGAAAGCGAACGAAAGAAGAAAGAACGAGTTGGATTTCCAAGGAAGACCAATAATACTGTAGAAAACGCGAAAAATAAATGAATGATTTTGATCGCCAAGAAGGACCAATAAATCCATAGAAAACGGGAGAAAGAAGGATAATTGAGTTTGATGGCCAAAGAAGACCGATAATACGGGAGAACACGCGAAAAAGAAGAAAGAACGAGTTTGATTTCCAAGGAAGACCAAAAACATGGGAGAAAGCGAACGAAAGAAGAAAGAACGAGTTGGATTTCCAAGAAAGACCAATAATACTGTAGAAAACGCGAAAAAAAAATTAATGAGTTTAATCGCCAAGAAGGACCAATAAATCCATAGAAAACGGGAGAAATATAGATAATTGAGTTTGATTTCCAAGGAAGACCAATAACACGGGAGAAAACGCGAGAAAGAAGAATTAAGGAGTTTGATTGTCAAGATAGACGGATAGAATATAGTCCCCCGCCATCCCACTCCGGCCACAGCCCCCCCTCGACCACCCAAGCCATCCCCCGCCCACCACCGACCGCCCTCGCCTTCCGCCGCCCGCCCCATCTGCCTCCGATCGCCCCCACGTGCCCCTGACAGCTCTGCCTGCCCCTGCCTGACCCCGCCTGCCCTAGCCAGCGCCGCCTGAACCCGCCTGCCCCCGCCTGCCTCCGCCTGCCCACGCCTGCCCCCGGCAGCCCCCGCCTGCCCACGCCTGCCGCTGCCGGCCCACGCCTGCCCCTGCCTGCCCCCGCCTTCCCCCGCCTGCCCCAGCCTGCCCCGCCTGCCCCCGCCTGCCCACGCCTACCCCCGCCTTCCCTGCGCTCCCCCCGCCTTCCCCCGTTTGACCCAGCCTGCCCCTGCCCGCCCCCGCCCGTCAACGCCCGCTCCCGCCCCCCACCGCCCAACCCCACCCGCCCCTGCCAACCCCCGACCGGCCCGGCCCATCCCGCCCGCCACCTCCCGCCCCGGCCCGATCACGCCCGCCTCCGTTTGCCCCCGCTCGCCCCCGCCTACACCCGTCCGCCCCTGCCCGCCCCCGCCCGCTCCCGTATTACCTCGCCCGCCCGCTTTCGCCCGCCCCCGTCAAACCCCGCCTACTCCCGCCTACACCCGTCCGCCCCCGCAACCCCCGCTCGCTCGCCCCCGCCCGCCCACGCCCGCCTCCGCCCGCCCCCGCCTGCTTTCGCCTGCCCCCACCTGCCCCCGCCTGCCCTTGCCTGCCCCCGCTTTCCCCCGCCTGAATAATGGAGTTGTATCGCCAAGGAAAAAGGAGAATGAACGATTTTGATCGCAATGGAAGACCGAAAACACGAAAAAAAAACAAAGAAAGAACGAAGAACGAGTTTGATTTACAAGAAAGACCGATAGAACCAGAGAAATCGGCAGAAAGAACGATAAATGTGTTTGATCGCCTAGGAAGACCGATGACACGGAAGAAAACGCGATAAAGGAGAATGAACGAGATTGATCGCCAAGGAAGACCAAAAACATGGGAGAAAGCGAACGAAAGAAGAAAGAACGAGTTGGATTTCCAAGGAAGAACAATAATACTGTAGAATACGCGAAAAAAAGAATGAATGAGTTTGATCGCCAAGAAGGACCAATAAAACCATAGAAAACGGGAGAAAGAAGGATAATTGAGTTTGATGGCCAAGGAAGACCGATAATACGGGAGAATAAGCGAAAAAGAAGAAAGAAAGTGTTTGATTTCAAAGGAAGACCAATAAAACGGTGGAAAAAGCTAGAAGGAAGAATGATTGAGTTTGATCGCCAACAAAGACCGATAAAACCAGAGAAATCGGGAGAAAGATGGATAATTGAATTTGATCGCAGAGGAAGACCGATAACACGGGAGAAAATGCGTGAAAGAAGAAGGAACGAGTTTGATTTCCAAGAAGGACCAATAACACGGGAGAATACGCGTAAAAGAAGAATGAAGGAGTTTGATCACCAAGAAAGACCAATAAAACCCTGAAAAACTGGAGAACGAAGGATTATTGAGTTTGATCACCAAGGAAGACCATAATACGGGAGAAAACGCGAGAAAGAAGAAAGAACGAGTTTTATTTCCAAGAAAGACCGATTGAACCAGTGAAATCGGCAGAAAGAACGATAATTGAGTTTGATCTCCAAGGAAGACCGATGACACGGGAGAAAACGCGAGAAAGGAGAATGAACGAGATTCATAGCCAAGGTAGACCAAAAACATGGGAGAAAGCGAACGAAAGAAGAAAGAACGAGTTTGATTTCCAAGGGAGACCAATAATACTGTAGAAAACGCGAAAAAAAGAATGAAGGAGTTTGATCGCCAAGAAGGACCAATAAAACCATAGAAAACGGGAGAAAGGAGAAAGAAAGAGTTTGAATCCCAAGGAAGACCAATAACTCGGGAGAAAAGGCGAGAAAGAAGAATGAAGGTGTTTGATTGACAAGAAGTTCCGATAATAACAGAGAAAACGGGAGAAAGATGGATAATTGAGTTTGATCGCCAAGGAAGACCGATAATACGGGAGAATACGCGAGAAAGAAAAAAAACGAGTTTGATTTCCAAGGAAGACCAATAACACGGGAGAAAACGCGAGAAAAAAAATGAAGGAGTTTGATCGTCAATATATACCAATAAAACAGAGAGAAAATGGGAGAAAGAAGGTAATTGAGTTTGATCACCAAGGAAGACCATAATACGGGAGAAAACGCGAGAAAGAAGTAAGAACGAGTTTGATTTTCAAAGAAGACCAATAACAGAAGAAAACGCGAGAAAGAAGAATTAAGGAGTTTGATCGTCAAGATAGACGGAAAGAATAGTCTTCGCCATCTTACTCCCGCCATAGCCCGCTCTCGACCACCCAAAGCCCTCCCCCGCCCACCACCGACCGCCCTCGCCTTCCGCCGCCCGCCCCCATCTGCCCCCCATCGCCCCCACGTGCCCCTGCCAGCTCTACCTGCACCTGCCTGTCCCTGCCTGCCCCTGCCTTCCCCCGCCTGCCCCCGCCTGCCCCAGCCTGCCCCCGCCTGCCCCCGCCTGCCCTGCGCTCCCCCGCCTTCCCCCGTTTGACCCAGCCTGCCCTCGCCCGCCCCCGCCCGTCAACGCCCGCCCCTGCCACCCACCGCCCACCCCCACCCGCCCCCGTCAACCCCCGACCTGCCTGGCCCACCCCGCCCGCCACCCTCCCGCCCAGGCCCGATCACGCCCGCCCCCGTTCGCCCCCGCTCGCCCTCGCCTACACACGTCCGCCCCTGCCCGCCCCCGCCCACTCCCGTACTCCCTCGCCCACCCGCTTTCGCCCGCCCCCGTCCTCCCCCGCCCGCTCCCGCCTACACCCGCACGCCCCTGCCCGCCCCCGCCCGCCCTCGTCCGCCCCCGCCTACACCCGTTCGCCACTGCCCACCCCCGCAACCCCCGCCCGCTCGCGTCCGCCCAAGCCCGCCCGCCCCAGCCCGCCCTACCTGCCACAGCCAGCCCCGCCTTACCCCGCCCGCTTCCGCCCGCACGCCCCCGCCCGCACGCCCCCGCCCGCCCGGCTCCGCCCGCCCCCGCCTGCCTCCGCCTGCTTCCCCCTGCCCCCGCCTACGCCCGCCTTCCCCCGCCAGACACCGCCCGCCTTTGTCCGACCCCGCCCGCCACCGCCCGCCACTTCCCGCCAACGCCCGCCCCCGCCCGCCCCCGCCCGCCCCCGCTCGTCCCCGCTCGCCCCCCGCTCGTCCCCGCTCGCCCCGCCTCCGCCTTCCCTGCCTCCTTCTTCCTGCCACCCGCCTGCTCCCGCCTGCCCCCGCCTGCTCCTTCCTACACCCGCCTGCCCCGCCCGCCCCTTTACGCCCCCGCCCGCCCGTGCCTGCCCGCCCCCTTCTGCCCTCGCACGCTTATGCCCGCCTCTGCCCGCCCACGCCCGCCCCCTCCCGCCCCCGCATTCCCCCGCCGCCCCCGCCCTCTTCAGCCCGCCCTCGCTCGCCCCCTCCCGCCCACGCCCGCTCACGCCCGCCCACGCCCGCCTACGCCCGCCTCCGCCCGCCTCCGCCTGCCCTCGCCTGCTTCCACCTGTCCCCGCTTGCCCCCGCCTGCCCTTGTTTGCCCCCACTTGCCCCCGCCTGAATAATTGAGTTCTATCGCCAAGTAAGGCCGATGACACGTGAGGAAACGCGAAATAGGCGAATGAACGATAATTGTGTTTGATCGCCAAGGAAGACCGATGACACGGAAGAAAACGCGAGAAAGGAGAATGAACGAGATTGATCGCCAAGGAAGACCAAAAACATGGGAGAAATCGAACGAAAGAAGAAAGAACGAGTTGGATTTCCAAGGAAGACCAATAATACTGTAGAAAACGCGAAAAAAAAGAATGAATGAGTTTGATCGCCTAGAAGGACCAATAAAACCATAGAAAACGGGAGGAAAGTATGATAATTGAGTTTGATGGCCAAGGAAGACCGATAATACGGGAGAACACGCGAAAAAGAAGAACCAACGAGTTTGATTTCCAAGGAAGACCAATAAAACGGTGGAAAACGCTAGAAGGAAGAATGATTGAGTTTGATCGCCAACAAAGACCGATAAAACCAGAGAAATCGGGAGAAAGATGGATAATTGAGTTTGATCGGCAAGGAAGACCGATAATACGAGAGAATACGCGAGAAAGAAAAAGAAAACGAGTTTGATTTCCAAGGAAGACCAATTACACGGGAGAAAACGCGAGAAAAAAATTAAGGAGTTTGATCTACAAGAAAGAATGATTAAAACATAGAAAACGGGAGAACGAAGGATAATTGAGTTTGATCACCAAGGAAGACCATAAAACGGGAGAAAACGCGAGAAAGAAGAAAGAACAAGTTTGATTTCCAAGGAATACGAATAACACGGGGGAAAACGCGAGAAAGAAGAATTAAGGAGTTTGATCGTCAAGATAGACGGATAGAATAGAGTCCCCGCCATCCCACTCCCGCCACAGCCCGCCCTCGACCACCCAAGCCCTACCCCGCCCACCACCGACCGCCCTCGCCTTCCGCCGCCCGCCCCAATCTGCCCCCGATCGCCCCCACGTGTCCCTGCCAGCTCTACCTGCCCCTGCCTGACCCCGCCTGCCCTAGCCAGCCCCGCCTGAACCCGCCTGCCCCCGCCTGCCTCCGCCTGCCACTGCCGGCCCAAGCCTGCCCCTGCCTGCCCCCGCACGCCCACGCCCGCCCACGCCCGCCTCCGCCCGCCCCCGCCTGTTCTCGCCTGCCCCCACCTGCCCCCGCCTGCCCTTGCCTGCCCCCGCTTGCCCCCGCCTGAATAATTGAGTTCTTTCTCCAAGGAAGGCCGATTACACGTGATAAAACGCGAAAAAGGAGAATGAACGATTTTGATCGCAATGGAAGACCGAAAACACGAAAAAAAAACAAAAAAAGAAGAAAGAACGAGTTTGATTTACAAGAAAGACCGATAGAACCAGAGAAATCGGCAGAAAGAACGATAATTGTGGTTGATCGCCAAGGAAGACCGATGACACGAAAGAAAACGCGAGAAAGGAGAATGAACGAGATTGATCGCCAAGGAAGACCAAAAACATGGGAGAAAGCGAACGAAAGAAGAAAGAACGAGTTGGATTTCCAAGGAAGACCAATAATACTGTAGAAAACGCGAAAAATAAATGAATGATTTTTATCGCCAAGAAGGACCAATAAATCCATAGAAAACGGGAGAAAGAAGGATAATTGAGTTTGATGGCCAAAGAAGACCGATAATACGGGAGAACACGCGAAAAAGAAGAAAGAACGAGTTTGATTTCCAAGGAAGACCAAAAACATGGGAGAAAGCGAACGAAAGAAGAAAGAACGAGTTGGATTTCCAAGAAAGACCAATAATACTGTAGAAAACGCGAAAAAAAAATTAATGAGTTTAATCGCCAAGAAGGACCAATAAATCCATAGAAAACGGGAGAAATATAGATAATTGAGTTTGATTTCCAAGGAAGACCAATAACACGGGAGAAAACGCGAGAAAGAAGAATTAAGGAGTTTGATTGTCAAGATAGACGGATAGAATATAGTCCCCGCCATCCCACTCCGGCCACAGCCCCCCCTCGACCACCCAAGCCATCCCCCGCCCACCACCGACCGCCCTCGCCTTCCGCCGCCCGCCCCATCTGCCTCCGATCGCCCCCACGTGCCCCTGACAGCTCTGCCTGCCCCTGCCTGACCCCGCCTGCCCTAGCCAGCGCCGCCTGAACCCGCCTGCCCCCGCCTGCCTCCGCCTGCCCACGCCTGCCCCCGCCAGCCCCCGCCTGCCCCCGCCTGCCCCTGCCGGCCCACGCCTGCCCCTGCCTGCCCCCGCCTTCCCCCGCCTGCCCCAGCCTGCCCCGCCTGCCCCCGCCTGCCCACGCCTACCCCCGCCTTCCCTGCGCTCCCCCGCCTTCCCCCGTTTGACCCAGCCTGCCCCTGCCCGCCCCCGCCCGTCAACGCCCGTTCCCGCCCCCCACCGCCCAACCCCACCCGCCCCTGCCAACCCCCGACCGGCCCGGCCCACCCCGCCCGCCACCTCCCGCCCCGGCCCGATCACGCCCGCCTCCGTTTGCCCCCGCTCGCCCCCGCCTACACCCGTCCGCCCCTGCCCGCCCCCGCCCGCTCCCGTACTACCTCGCCCGCCCGCTTTCGCCCGCCCCCGTCAAACCCCGCCTACTCCCGCCTACACCCGTCCGCCCCCGCAACCCCCGCCCGCTCGCGTCCGCCCAAGCCCGCCCGCCCCAGCCCGCCCTACCTGCCACAGCCAGCACCGCCTTGCCCCGCCCGCTTCCGCCCGCACGCCCCCCGCCCGCCCGGCCCCGCCCGCCCGCGCCCGCCCCCGCCCGCCCCCGCCTGCCTCCGCCTCCCTCTGCCTGCTTCCGCCTGCTTCCCCCTGCCCCCGCCTACGCCCGCCAGCCCCAGCCCGCCCCTGCCCGCCCCCGCCTGCCCCCGCCTGCCCCCGCCTGACCCTGCCGGCCAACGCCTGCCCCTGCCTGCCCCCGCCTGCCCCCGCCTGCCCCAGACTGCCCCGCCTGCCCCCGCCTGCCCACGCCTGCCCCCGCCTGCCCTGCGCTCCCCCGCCTTCCCCCGTTTGACCCAGCCTGCCCCTGCCCGCCCGCGCCCGTCAACGCCCGCCCCCGCCACCCACCGCCCACCCCCACCCGCCCCGCCAACCCCCGACCGGCCCGGCCACCCCGTCCGCCACCTCCCGCCCCGGCCCGATCTCGCCCGCCCCCGTTTGCCCCCGCTCGCCCCCGCCTACACCCGTCCGCCCCCGCTACCCCCGCCCGCACGCCCTCGCCCGCCCGGCCCCGCCCGCCCGCGCCCGCTCCCGCCCGCCCCCCGCCGGCCTCTGCCTGCCTCCGCCTGCTTCCGCCTGCTTCCTCCTGCCCCCGCCTACGCCCGCCTGCCCCAGCCCGCCCCTGCCCGCTCCCGCCCGCCCTACACCGCCAGACACCGCTCTCCTTTGCCCGCCCAAGCCCGCCCCCGCCCGCCCTGCCCGCCCCTCTCGCCCCCGCTCGCCCCGCCTCCGCCTTCCCCGCCTTCCCCTTCCTGCCACCGCCTGCTCCCGCCTGCACCCGCCTGCTCCTTCCCAAACCCGCCTGCCCCGCCCGCCTCTTTACGCTCCCGCCCGCCCGTGCCCGCCCGCCCCCTCTTACCCTCGCACGCTCCCTCCCGCCCCCGCACGCCCCTGCCCGCCTCCGCCATCCTCCGCCCGGCCTCGCCCACCCCCGCCCGCCCCCGCTCGCCCCCGCACGCCCACGCCCGCCCACGCCCGCCTCCGCCCCCCCCCGCCTGCCCTCGCCTGCCCCCACCTGCCCCCACCTGCCCTTGCCTGACCTCGCTTGCCCCCGCCTGAATAATTGAGTTGACCGAAAACACGAAAAAAAAAAAAACTAAGAAAGAAGAAAGAACGAGTTTGATTTACAAGGAAGACCAATAATACTGTAGAAAACGCGAAAAAAAGAATGAATGAGTTTTATTGCCAAGAAGGACCAATAAAACCATAGAAAACGGGAGAAAGAAGGATAATTGAGTTTGATGGCCAAGGAAGACCGATGAAACGGAAGAAAAGGCGAGAAAGGAGAATGAACGAGATTGATCGCCAAGGAAGACCAAAAACATGGGAGAAAGCGAACAAAAGAAGAAAGAACGAGTTGGATTTCCAAGGAAGACCAATAGTACTGTAGAAAACGCGAAAAAAAGAATGAATGAGTTTGATCGCCAAGAAGGACCAATAAAACCATAGAAAACGGGAGAAAGAAGGATAATTGAGTTTGATGGCCAAGGAAGACCGATAATACGGGAGAACACGCGAAAAAGAGGAACCAACGAGTTTGATTTCCAAGGAAGACCAATAAAACGGTGGAAAACGCTAGAAGGAAGAATGATTGAATTTGATCGCCAACAAAGACCGATAAAACCAGAGAAATCGGGAGAAAGATGGATACTTGAATTTGATCGCAGAGGAAGACCGATAACACGGGAGAAAACGCGAAAAACAAGAAAGAACGAGTTTGTTTCAATGGAAGACCAATAACACAGGAGAAAACGGGAGAAAGAAGAATGAAGGAGTTTGATAGTAAAGATAGACCGAATAAACAGAGAGAAAACGAAAGAAAGAAGGACAATTTAGTTTGATCGCCATGGAAGACCGATAACACGGGAGAAAACGCGAGAAAGGAGAAGGAAAGAGTTTGATTTCCAAGGAAGACCAATAACTCGGGAGAAAAGGCGAGAAAGAAGAATGAAGGTGTTTGATTTACAAGAAGTTCCGATAATAACAGATAAAACGGGAGAAAGATGGATAATTGAGTTTGATCGCCAAGGAAGACCGATAATACGGGAGGAAACGCGAGAAAGAAGAAAGTACGATTTTGATCTACAAGAAAGAACGATAAAACCATAGAAAACGGGAGAACGAAGGATAATTGAGTTTGATCACCAAGGAAGACCATAATACGGGAGAAAACGCGAGAAAGAAGAAAGAACGAGTTTGATTTCCAAGGAAGACCAATAACACGGGAGAAAACGCGAGAAAGAAGAATTAAGGAGTTTGATCGTCAAGATAGACGGAAAGAATAGAGTCCCCGCCATCCCACTCCCGCCACAGCCCGCCCTCGACCACCCAAGCCCTCCCCCGCCCACCACCGACCGCCCTCGCCTTCCGCCGCCCGCCCCCATCTGCCCCCGATAGCCCCCACGTGCCCCTGCCAGCTCTACCTGCCCCTGCCTGACCCCGCCTGCCCTAGCCAGCCCTGCCTGAACCCGCCTGCCCCCGCCTGCCTCCGCCTGCCCACGCCTGCCCCCGCCTGACCCCGCCTGCCCCCGCCTGCCATGCCTGCCCCCGCCTGCCCCCGCCTGCCCCTGCCGGCCCACGCCTGCCCCTGCCTGCCCCCGCCTTCCCCCGCCTGCCCTAGCCTGCCCCAGCCTGCCCCGCCTGCCCCCGCATGCCCACGCCTGCCCCCGCCTGCCCTGCGCTCCCCCGCCTTCCTTCGTTTGACCCAGCCTGCCCCTGCCCGAACCCGCCCGTCAACGCCCGCCCCGCCACTCACCGCCCACCCCAACCCGCCCCTGCCAACCCCCGACCGGCCCGGCCAACCCCGCCCGCCACCTCCCGCCCCGGCCCAAACACGCCCGACCCTTTCGCCCCCGCTCGCCCCCGCCTACACCCGTCCGCCCCTGCCCGCCCCCGCCCGCCCTCGTCCGCCCCCGCCTACACCCGTTCGCCCCTGCCCGCCCCCGCAAACCCCGCCCGCTCGCGTCCGCCCAAGCCCGCTCGCCACAGCCCTCCCTACCTGCCACAGCCAGACCCGCCTTACCCCGCCTGCTTCCGCCCGCACGCCCCCGCCCGCCCCCGCCCACCCCCGCCCGCCCCCGCCCGCCCCCGCCAGCCTCCGCCTGCCTCCGCCTGCTTCCGCCTGCTTCCCCCTGCCCCCGCCTTCGCCCGCCTGCCCCAGCCCGCCCCTGCTCGCTCCCGCCCGCCCTCCCCCGCCAGACACCGCCCGCCTTTGCCCGCCCCGCCCGCCACTGCCCGCCACCGCTTGCCCACGCCCCGCCCACGCCCGCCCCCGCCCCCCCGCCCGACCCTCCCGCCCCCGCTCGCCCCGCCTCCGCCTTCCCCGCCTGCCCCTTCCTGCCACCGCCTGCTCCCGCCTGCCCCCTCCTGCTCTTTCCTACACTCGCCTGCCCCGCCCGCCCCTTTACTCCCCCGCCCGCCCGTGCCCGCCCGCCCCCGCTCGCCCCCGCCCTCCCACGCCCGCCCACGCCCGCCTCCGCCCGCTTTCGCCTGTTCTCGCCTGCCCCCACCTGCCCCCGCCTGCCCTTGCCTGCCAACGCTTGCTTCTGCCTGAATAATTGAGTTCTATCGCCAAGGAAGGCCGATTACACGTGAGAAAACGCGAAAAAGGTGAATGAACGATTTTAATCGCAATGGAAGACCGAAAACACGAAAAAAAACCAAAGAAAGAAGAAAGAACGAGTTTGATTTACAAGAAAGACTGATAGAACCAGAGAAATCGGCAGAAAGAACGATAATTGTGTAGGATCGCCAAGGAAGACCGATGACACGAAAGAAAACGCGAGAAAGGAGAATGAACGAGATTGATCACCAAGGAAGACCAAAAACATGGGAGAAAGCGAACGAAAGAAGAAAGAACGAGTTTGATTTCCAAGGAAGACCAATAATACTGTAGAAAACGCGAAAAAAAAAAGAATGAATTTGATCGCCAAGAATGACCAATAAATCCATAGAAAACGGGAGAAAGAAGGATAATTGAGTTTGATGGCCAAGGAAGACCGATAATACGGGAGAAAACGCGAGAAAGAAGAAAGAACGAGATTGATCACCAAGGAAGACCATAATACGGGAGAAAACGCGAGAAAGAAGAAAGAACGAGTTGGATTTCCAAGGAAGACCAAAACTACGGTAGAAAACGCGAAAAAAAGAATGAATGAGTTTGATCGCCAAGAAGGACCAATAAAACCATAGAAAACGGGAGAAAGAAGTATAATTGAGTTTGATGGCCAAGGAAGACCGATAATACGGGAGAACAAGCGAAAAAGAAGAAAGACCCCCGCATGCCCAAGCCAGCCCCGCCTGAAACCGCCTGGCCCCGCCTGCCTCCGCCTGCCCAGGCCTGCCCCCGCCTGCCGCCGCCTGCCCTGCCTGCCTCCGCCTGCCCCCGCCTGCCCCTGCCGGCCCACGCCTGCCCCTGCCTGACCCCGCCTTCCCCCGCCTGCCCCAGACTGCCCCCGCCTGCCCCCGCCTGCCCCCGCCTGCCCCCGCCTGCCCCCGCCTGCCCTGCGCTCCCCCGCCTTCCCCCGTTTGACCCAGCCTGCCCTCGCCCGCCCCCCGCCCGTCAACGCCCGCCCCAGCTACCCACCGCCCACCCCCACCCGCCCCCGCCAACCCCCGAACGGCCCGGCCCACCCCGCCCGCCACCTCCCGCCCCGGCCCGATCACGACCGCCCCCGTTTGCCCCCGCTCGCCCCCGCCTACACCCGTCCGCCCCTGCCCGCCCCCCGCCCACTCCCGTACTCCCTCGCCCGCCCGCTGTCGCCCGCCCCCGTCCACCCCCGCCCGCTCCCGCCAAACCTCGTCCGCCCCCGCCTACACCCGTTCGCCCCTGCCCACCCCCGCAACCCACGCCCGCTCGCGTCCGCCCAAGACCGCCCGACCCAGCCCGCACTACCTGCCACATCCAGCCCCGCCTTACCCCCGCCCGCTTCCGCCCGCACGCCCCCGCCCGCACGCCCCCCGCCCGCACGCCCCCGCCCGCCCCCGCCAGCCTCCGCCTGCTTCCCCCTGCCCCAGCCTACTCCCGCCTGCCCCCGCTAGACCCCGCCCGCCTTTGCCCGCCTTTGCCCGCCACCGCCAGCCACCGCCCGCCACTTCCCGCCAGCGCACGCCACTGCCAGCCTCCGCCAGCCCCAGCCCGCCCCCTACAGCCCCCGCTCTCCCCCGCTCACCCCGCCTCCGCCTTCCCCGCCTCCTCCTTCCTGCCACCGCCTGCTCCCGCCTGCCCCCGCCTGCTCCTTCCTACACCCGCCTGCCCCGCCCGCCCCTTTACGCCCCCGCCCGCCCGTGCCCGTCCGCCACCTGCTGCCCTCGCACGCTCCCGCCCGCCCCCGCCCGCCCACGCCCGCCCCCGCCCGCCCCTACCCGCCCCTGCCCGCCCCCGCATTCCCCCGCCCTCCCCCGCCCTCCCCCGCCCTCCCCAGCCCGCCCACGCCCGCCCACGCCTGCCTCCGCCCGCTTCCGCTTGCCCCCGCCTGCCCTTGTTTGCCCACGCCTGAATAATTAAGTTCTATTGCCAAGGAAGGCCGATGACACGTGAGAAAACGCGAAATAGGCGAATGAACGATTTTGATCGCAACGCAAGACCGAAAACACGAAAAAAAAAACAAAGAAAGAAGAAAGAACGAGTTTGATTTACATGAAATACCGATAGAACCAGAGAAATCGGCAGAAAGAACGATAATTGTGTTTGATCGCCAAGAAGGACCAATAAAACCATAGAAAACGGGAGAAAGAAGGATAATTGAGTTTGATGGCAAAGGAAGACCGATAATACGGGAGAACACGCGAAAAAGAAGAAAGAACAAGTTTGATTTCCAAGGAAGACCAATAACACGGTGGAAAACGCTAGAAAGAAGAATGATTGAGTTTGATCGCCAACAAACACCGATAAAACCAGAGAAAAAGGGAGAAAATTGGATAATTGAATTGATCACCAAGGAAGACCATAATACGGGAGAAAACGCGAGAAAGAAGAAAGAACGAGTTTTATTTCCATGGAAGACCAATAACACTTGAGAAAACTCGAGAAAGAAGAATGAAGGAGTTTGATCGACAAGAAATACCGATAAAACTAGAGAAAACGGGAGAAAGAAGGATAATTGGGTTTGATCGCCAAGGAAGTCTGATAAAAACGGGAGAAAACGCGAGAAAGAAGAAAGAACTAGTTTGTTTCCATGGCAGACCAAAAACACGGGAGAAAATGGGAGAAAGAAGAATGAAGGAGTTTGATCGTAAAGATAGAACGATTAAACAAAGAGAAATCAGGAGAAAGAAGGATAATTACGTTTGATCGCCATGAATGACCGATAACACGAGAGAAAACGCGAGGAAGGAGAAAGAAAGAGTTTGATTTTCAAGGAAGACCAATAACTCGTGAGAAAAGGCGAGAAAGAAGAATGAAGGAGTTTGATCGTCAAGATAGACCGATAAAAAAGAGTCCCCGCCTGCCCCCGCCTAACCCCGGCCGCCCCCGTCCGCCACCGTCCGCCCCCACCCGCCCCCGCCTACACCTATCCGCCCCTGCTCGACCCCGCCCGCTCCCGCATGCTCCCATCCGCCCACGCCCGCCCCCGTTTGCCCCCGCCCGCCCCCGCCCGCCACCGCCTGCTTCCGCCAGACACCTCTCGCCCCTGCCCATCCCCGCCACCCCCCTCCCGCCACAGATAGCCCTCGCCCACCCCTGCCTGCCCTCCGCCTGCCCCCGATTGCCCCCGCCTGCCCACGCCCGCCCCAGCCTGCCCTGCGTGCCCCCGCCTTCCCACGTTTGACCTAGCCTGCCTCTGCTCGCCCCCGTCCGTACCCGCCCGTTTCCGCCCACCCCCGCCCGCCCCCGCGCGCCCCCGCCCGCCCTCGCTCACCCCCCGCCCGGCCCGGCCCACCCCGCCCTCCACTTCCCGCCCCGGCTCGCCCACGCCCGCCCCCGTCCGCCCCCGCTCGCCCACACCTACACCCGTCCGCCCTGCCCGCCCCCGCCCGCTCCCGTCCTCCCTCGCCCGCCCGCTTTCGCCCGCCCCCGTCTAACCCCTCCCGATCTCGCCTACACCCATCCGCCCCTTCCCGCCCCCGCCCACCCCCGTCCGCCTCCGCCTAAACCCGTCCGCCTCCGCCCGCCCCCGCCTGTTCTCGCCTGCCCCCACCTGCCCCCGCCTGCCCTTGCCTGCCCCCGCTTGCCCCCGCCTGAATAATTGAGTTCTTTCTCCAAGGAAGGCCGATTACACGTGATAAAACGCGAAAAAGGAGAATGAACGATTTTGATCGCAATGGAAGACCGAAAACACGAAAAAAAAAACAAAAAAAGTAGAAAGAACGAGTTTGATTTACAAGAAAGACCGATAGAACCAGAGAAATCGACAGAAAGAACGATAAATGTGTTTGATCGCCTAGGAAGACCGATGACACGGAAGAAAACGCGATAAAGGAGAATGAACGAGATTGATCGCCAAGGAAGACCAAAAACATGGGAGAAAGCGAACGAAAGAAGAAAGAACGAGTTGGATTTCCAAGGAAGAACAATAATACTGTAGAAAACGCGAAAAAAAGAATGAATGAGTTTGATCGCCAAGAAGGACCAATAAAACCATAGAAAACGGGAGAAAGAAGGATAATTGAGTTTGATGGCCAAGGAAGACCGATAATACGGGAGAATAAGCGAAAAAGAAGAAAGAAAGTGTTTGATTTCAAAGGAAGACCAATAAAACGGTGGAAAAAGCTAGAAGGAAGAATGATTGAGTTTGATCGCCAACAAAGACCGATAAAACCAGAGAAATCGGGAGAAAGATGGATAATTGAATTTGATCGCAGAGGAAGACCGATAACACGGGAGAAAATGCGTGAAAGAAGAAGGAACGAGTTTGATTTCCAAGAAGGACCAATAACACGGGAGAATACGCGTAAAAGAAGAATGAAGGAGTTTGATCACCAAGAAAGACCAATAAAACCCTGAAAAACTGGAGAACGAAGGATTATTGAGTTTGATCACCAAGGAAGACCATAATACGGGAGAAAACGCGAGAAAGAAGAAAGAACGAGTTTTATTTCCAAGAAAGACCGATTGAACCAGTGAAATCGGCAGAAAGAACGATAATTGAGTTTGATCTCCAAGGAAGACCGATGACACGGGAGAAAACGCGAGAAAGGAGAATGAACGAGATTGATCGCCAAGGAAGACCAAAAACATGGGAGAAAGCGAACGAAAGAAGAAAGAACGAGTTTGATTTCCAAGGGAGACCAATAATACTGTAGAAAACGCGAAAAAAAGAATGAAGGAGTTTGATCGCCAAGAAGGACCAATAAAACCATAGAAAACGGGAGAAAGGAGAAAGAAAGAGTTTGAATCCCAAGGAAGACCAATAACTCGGGAGAAAAGGCGAGAAAGAAGAATGAAGTTGTTTGATTGACAAGAAGTTCCGATAATAACAGAGAAAACGGGAGAAAGATGGATAATTGAGTTTGATCGCCAAGGAAGACCGATAATACGGGAGAATACGCGAGAAAGAAAAAAAACGAGTTTGATTTCAAGGAAGACCAATAACACGGGAGAAAACGCGAGAAAAAAAATGAAGGAGTTTGATCGTCAATATATACCAATAAAACAGAGAAAATGGGAGAAAGAAGGTATTGAGTTTGATCACCAAGGAAGACCATAATACGGGAGAAAACGCGAGAAAGAAGTAAGAACGAGTTTGATTTTCAAAGAAGACCAATAACACAGAAGAAAACGCGAGAAAGAAGAATTAAGGAGTTTGATCGTCAAGATAGACGGAAAGAATAGAGTCTTCGCCATCCCACTCCCGCCATAGCCCGCCCTCGACCACCCAAGCCCTCCCCTGCCCACCACCGACCGCCCTCGCCTTCCGCCGCCCGCCCCCATCTGCCCCCCATCGCCCCCACGTGCCCCTGCCAGCTCTACCTGCACCTGCCTGCCCCTGCCTGCCCCTGCCTTCCCCCGCCTGCCCCCGCCTGCCTCAGCCTGCCCCCGCCTGCCCCCGCCTGCCCCCGCCTGCCCTGCGCTCCCCCGCCTTCCCCCGTTTGACCCAGCCTGCCCTCGCCCGCCCCCGCCCGTCAACGCCCGCCCCTGCCAACCACCGCCCACCCCCACCCGCCCCCGTCAACCCCCGACCTGCCTGGCCCACCCCGCCCGCCACCTCCCGCCCAGGCCCGATCACGCCCGCCCCCGTTCGCCCCCGCTCGCCCTCGCCTACACACGTCCGCCCCTGCCCGCCCCCGCCCACTCCCGTACTCCCTCGCCCACCCGCTTTCGCCCGCCCCCGTCCTCCCCCGCCCGCTCCCGCCTACACCCGCACGCCCCTGCCCGCCCCCGCCCGCCCTCGTCTGCCCCCGCCCACACCCGTACCACTGCCCACCCCCGCAACGCCCGCCCGCTCGCGTCCGCCCAAGCCCGCCCGCCCCAGCCCGCCCTACCTGCCACAGCCAGCCCCGCCTTACCCCGCCCGCTTCCGCCCGCACGCCCACGCCCGCACGCCCCCGCCCGCCCGGCCCCGCCCGCCCCCGCCTGCCTCCGCCTGCTTCCCCCTGCCCCCGCCTACGCCCCGCCTTCCCCCGCCAGACACCGCCTGCCTTTGCCCGACCCCGCCCGCCACCGCCCGCCACTTCCCGCCACCGCCAGCCCCCGCCCGCCCCCGCCCGCCCCCGCCCGCCCCCGCTCGTCCCCGCTCGCCCCGCCTCCGCCTTCCCTGCCTCCTCCTTCCTGCCACCGCCTGCTCCCGCCTGCCCCCGCCTGCTCCTTCCTACACCCGCCTGCCCCGCCCGCCCCTTTACGCCCCCGCCCGCCCGTGCCTGCCCGCCCCCTGCTGCCCTCGCACGCTTATGCCCGCCTCTGCCCGCCCACGCCCGCCCCCTCCCGCCCCCGCATTCCCCCGCCCGCCCCCGCCCTCTTCAGCCCGCCCTCGCTCGCCCCCTCCCGCCCACGCCCGCTCACGCCCGCCCACGCCCGCCTACGCCCGCCTCCGCCCGCCTCCGCCTGCCCTCGCCTGCTTCCACCTGTCCCCGCTTGCCCCCGCCTGCCCTTGTTTGCCCCCACTTGCCCCCGCCTGAATAATTGAGTTCTATCGCCAAGTAAGGCCGATGACACGTGAGAAAACGCGAAATAGGCGAATGAACGATAATTGTGTTTGATCGCCAAGGAAGACCGATGACACGGAAGAAAACGCGAGAAAGGAGAATGAACGAGATTGATCGCCAAGGAAGACCAAAAACATGGGAGAAATCGAACGAAAGAAGAAAGAACGAGTTGGATTTCCAAGGAAGACCAATAATACTGTAGAAAACGCGAAAAAAAGAATGAATGAGTTTGATCGCCAAGAAGGACCAATAAAACAATAGAAAACGGGAGAAAGTATGATAATTGAGTTTGATGGCCAAGGAAGACCGATAATACGGGAGAACACGCGAAAAAGAAGAACCAACGAGTTTGATTTCCAAGGAAGACCAATAAAACGGTGGAAACGCTAGAAGGAAGAATGATTGAGTTTGATCGCCAACAAAGACCGATAAAACCTGAGAAATCGGGAGAAAGATGGATAATTGAGTTTGATCGGCAAGGAAGACCGATAATACGAGAGAATACGCGAGAAAGAAAAAGAAAACGAGTTTGATTTCCAAGGAAGACCAACTACACGGGAGAAAACGCGAGAAAAAAATTAAGGAGTTTGATCTACAAGAAAGAATGATTAAAACATAGAAAACGGGAGAACGAAGGATAATTGAGTTTGATCAACAAGGAAGACCATAAAACGGGAGAAAACGCGAGAAAGAAGAAAGAACAAGTTTGATTTCCAAGGAATACGAATAACACGGGAGAAAACGCGAGAAAGAAGAATTAAGGAGTTTGATCGTCAAGATAGACGGATAGAATAGAGTCCCCGCCATCCCACTCCCGCCACAGCCCGCCCTCGACCACCCAAGCCCTACCCCGCCCACCACCGACCGCCCTCGCCTTCCGCCGCCCGCCCCAATCTGCCCCCGATCGCCCCCACGTGTCCCTGCCAGCTCTACCTGCCCCTGCCTGACCCCCGCCTGCCCTAGCCAGCCCCGCCTGAACCCGCCTGCCCCCGCCTGCCTCCGCCTGCCCAAGCCTGCCCCCGCCTGCCCCCGCCTGCTCCTGCCGGCCCAAGCCTGCCCCTGCCTGCCCCCGCACGCCCACGCCCGCCCACGCCCGCCTCCGCCCGCCCCCGCCTGTTCTCGCCTGCCCCCACCTGCCCCCGCCTGCCCTTGCCTGCCCCCGCTTGCCCCCGCCTGAATAATTGAGTTCTTTCTCCAAGGAAGGCCGATTACACGTGATAAAACGCGAAAAAGGAGAATGAACGATTTTGATCGCAATGGAAGACCGAAAACACGAAAAAAAACAAAAAAAGAAGAAAGAACGAGTTTGATTTACAAGAAAGACCGATAGAACCAGAGAAATCGGCAGAAAGAACGATAATTGTGGTTGATCGCCAAGGAATACCGATGACACGAAAGAAAACGCGAGAAAGGAGAATGAACGAGATTGATCGCCAAGGAAGACCAAAAACATGGGAGAAAGCGAACGAAAGAAGAAAGAACGAGTTGGATTTCCAAGGAAGACCAATAATACTGTAGAAAACGCGAAAAATAAATGAATGATTTTGATCGCCAAGAAGGACCAATAAATCCATAGAAAACGGGAGAAAGAAGGATAATTGAGTTTGATGGCCAAAGAAGACCGATAATACGGGAGAACACGCGAAAAAGAAGAAAGAACGAGTTTGATTTCCAAGGAAGACCAAAAACATGGGAGAAAGCGAACGAAAGAAGAAAGAACGAGTTGGATTTCCAAGAAAGACCAATAATACTGTAGAAAACGCGAAAAAAAAATTAATGAGTTTAATCGCCAAGAAGGACCAATAAATCCATAGAAAACGGGAGAAATATAGATAATTGAGTTTGATTTCCAAGGAAGACCAATAACACGGGAGAAAACGCGAGAAAGAAGAATTAAGGAGTTTGATTGTCAAGATAGACGGATAGAATATAGTCCCCGCCATCCCACTCCGGCCACAGCCCCCCCCTCGACCACCCAAGCCATCCCCCGCCCACCACCGACCGCCCTCGCCTTCCGCCGCCCGCCCCATCTGCCTCCGATCGCCCCCACGTGCCCCTGACAGCTCTGCCTGCCCCTGCCTGACCCCGCCTGCCCTAGCCAGCGCCACCTGAACCCGCAAGCCCCCGCCTGCCTCCGCCTGCCCACGCCTGCCCCCGGCAGCCCCCCGCCTGCCCACGCCTGCCCCTGCCGGCCCACGCCTGCCCCTGCCTGCCCCCGCCTTCCCCCGCCTGCCCCAGCCTGCCCCGCCTGCCCCCGCCTGCCCACGCCTACCCCCGCCTTCCCTGCGCTCCCCCGCCTTCCCCCGTTTGACCCAGCCTGCCCCTGCCCGCCCCCGCCCGTCAACGCCCGCTCCCGCCCCCCACCGCCCAACCCCACCCGCCCCTGCCAACCCCCGACCGGCCCGGCCCATCCCGCCCGCCACCTCCCGCCCCGGCCCGATCACGCCCGCCTCCGTTTGCCCCCGCTCGCCCCCGCCTACACCCGTCCGCCCCTGCCCGCCCCCGCCCGCTCCCGTACTACCTCGCCCGCCCGCTTTCGCCCGCCCCCGTCAAACCCCGCCTACTCCCGCCTACACCCGTCCGCCCCCGCAACCCCCGCTCGCTCGCCCCCGCCCGCCCACGCCCGCCTCCGCCCGCCCCCGCCTGCCCTCGCCTGCCCCCACCTGCCCCCGCCTGCCCTTGCCTGCCCCCGCTTTCCCCAGCCTGAATAATGGAGTTGTATCGCCAAGGAAGGCCGATGACACGTGAGAAAACGCGAAAAAGGAGAATGAACGATTTTGATCGCAATGGAAGACCGAAAACACGAAAAAAAAACAAAGAAAGAACGAAGAACGAGTTTGATTTACAAGAAAGACCGATAGAACCAGAGAAATCGGCAGA
>JAJPWW010000269.1:0-24216 GCA_028673005.1 Tanypteryx hageni
ATCATTGTTTATTCCATTTCTTCTCCCGTTTATTGCCGTTTTTTCGCTTATGCTTGGCAAAAATCCTCTTCTATTTCCACTTTTTCAGCACTTTCTTACGATTTTCATTCTTCCATTGCGAATTACCTTTTTATTCTATTCTTTCTTGCGTTTAATATCGTGTTTTCGATCATTTTTGGCAAATACCTTGATTATTCTTCCATGATTCGCGTTTACTCCAGATTTTCCTGCTATTATTGGCTTTCATTCTCTTTTATTCCATCCTTTCTTGCGTTTTTTTCCATATTTTCTGTCTTCTTTGGAAAATTACCTCGTTTGTTTCGTTCTTTCTTGCGTTTTATCAATGTTTTTCGGCCTTTCTTGGTAATCAACAAAGTTTTATTTTCGTTTTTTGCGTTTAATCTCGGTTTTTTTTGCTTCATTGGCGATAAACATGGATTATTTCATTCTTTCTCGCGTTTTACTCCCATTTTTGTAGTGTTCCTTGGCAATTATAATTGTTTATTCCATTCTTTCTCCCGTTTATTACCGCTTTTTTATATTATGCTTGGCGAAAATCCTCTTTTATTCCTTCTTTTTCAGCACTTTCTTACGATTTTGGTCTTCCATTGCGAATTACTTCTTTTATTCTATTCTTTCTTGCGTTTTAAAATCGTATTTTCGATCATTTTTTGCAATACCTTGATTATTCTTCCATGATTCGCGTTTACTCTAGCTTTTCCGGCCATTATTGGCTTTGAATCTCTTATATGTCATCCTTTCTTGAGGTTTCTCCAGATTTTCTGTCTTCTTTGGCAAATTACCTCGTTTATTTCATTCTTTCTTGCGTTTTCTAAATGTTTTAGGCCTTTCTTGGCAATCAACAAAGTTCAACCTTCGTTTTTTGCGTTTAATCCTGGTTTTTTTGCTTCAATGGCGATTAACTTGGATTATTTCATTCTTTCACGCGTTTACTCCCATTTTTTCTGTCTTCCCTGACAATTATCATTGTTTATTCCAGTTCTTCTCCCGTTTATTACCGTTTTTTTTGCTTATGCTTGGAAAAAATCCTCTTCTATTTCCTCTTTTTCAGCACTTTCTTACGATTTTCATTCTTCCATTGCGAATTACCTATATATTCTACTCTTTCTTGCGTTTAATATCGTATTTTCGATCATTTTTGGCAAATACCTTGTTTATTCTTTTCTGATTCCCGTTTACTCCAGCTTTACCGGCCATTATTGGCTTTGATTCTCTTTTATTCCATCCTTTCTTGCGTTTTTACAGATTTTCTGACTTCTTTGGCAAATTACCTCGTTTGTTTCATTCTTTCTTGCGTTTTATCAATGTTTTTCGGCCTTTCTTGGCAATCAACAAAGTTTTATTTTCGTTTTTTTGCGTTTAATCTCGGTTTTTTTGCTTCATTGGCGATAAACATGGATTATTTCATTCTTTCTCGCGTTTACTCCCATTTTTGTAGTGTTCCTTGGCAATTATAATTGTTTATTCCATTCTTTCTCCCGTTTATTACCGCTTTTTTATATTATGCTTGGCGAAAATCCTCTTTTATTCCTTCTTTTTCAGCACTTTCTTACGATTTTGGTCTTCCATTGCGAATTACTTCTTTTATTCTATTCTTTCTTGCGTTTAAAATCGTATTTTCGATCATTTTTTGCAATACCTTGATTATTCTTCCATGATTCGCGTTTACTCTAGCTTTTCCGGCCATTATTGGCTTTGAATCTCTTATATGCCATCCTTTCTTGAGTTTTCTCCAGATTTTCTGTCTTCTTTGGCAAATTACCTCGTTTATTTCATTCTTTCTTGCGTTTTCTAAATGTTTTAGGCCTTTCTTGGCAATCAACAAAGTTCAACCTTCGTTTTTTGCGTTTAATCCTGGTTTTTTTGCTTCAATGGCGATTAACTTGGATTATTTCATTCTTTCTCGCGTTTACTCCCATTTTTTCTGTCTTCCCTGACAATTATCATTGTTTATTCCAGTTCTTCTCCCGTTTATTACCGTTTTTTTTGCTTATGCTTGGAAAAAATCCTCTTCTATTTCCTCTTTTTCAGCACTTTCTTACGATTTTCATTCTTCCATTGCGAATTACCTATTTATTCTACTCTTTCTTGCGTTTAATATCGTATTTTCGATCATTTTTGGCAAATACCTTGTTTATTCTTTTCTGATTCCCGTTTACTCCAGCTTTACCGGCCATTATTGGCTTTGATTCTCTTTTATTCCATCCTTTCTTGCGTTTTTCCAGATTTTCTGTCTTCTTTGGCAAATTACCTCGTTTATTTAATTCTTTCTTGCGTTTTATCAATGTTTTAGGCCTTTCTTGGCAATCAACAAAGATTTAAATTCAATTTATACGTTTATTTTTGGTTTTTTTGCATCTTTGGCGATTAACTTGGATTATTTCATTCTTTCTCGCGTTTACTCCTATTTTTTTCTGTATTCCTTGGCAATTATCATTGTTTATTCCATTCCTTCTCCCGTTTATTTCCCTTTTTTAGCTTTTGCTTGGCTAAAATCCTCTTCTATTCCTTCTTTTTCAGCACTTTCTTACGATTTTTAGTCTTCCATTGCGAATTATCTCTTTTATTCCATCCTTTCTTGCTTTTTTACAGATTTTCTGATTTCTTTGGCAAATTACCTCGTTTGTTTCATTCTTTCTTGCGTTAGTAGAATAGAAAAGACAGTTTCAGCACAGCGATAGTGACGCCGCCTGTCAGTAGAAACTGTAAGCTAACGATAAACAAAAGATAAACGTAATGACGTCATAACAAAAGACGATCGTAATGCGCAATGTTAGGTTGGTATCTTGGAAGGCGGTAAACTTGAATCGAGTTAAAATTTTGCTGTTGTTATCTTGGAAGGCGGTAAATTTGAATCGAGTTAAAATTTTGCAGTTGGTATCTTGGAAGGCGGTAAATTTGAATCTAGTTAAAATTTTGCAGTTTGTATCTTGGAAGGCGGCGGATTCGAATCGAATTAAACTTTCTTGGTTGGTATTTTGGATGGCGGTGGTTTTGAGTACGTTAAAATGAAGCGAAATATTGAGCAGGTTGATCAAGTTTTTTTTTTATTTCCAATAAAAGACAATCATTATTACTTTATAAAAACACACAACAAAAATGACAATCTTTTTTCAAAGGAGGTGGTCCATCGATATGAATTTCTCCTTTATTGCAGTGTTCCAGGCATGGCTGATATCGTTCCGTTTTATTCCAGTCTTCTATTTCTTGTAATTCGGGAAATGTGGCGGCTATCTGATGGATGTCACGTGGATGATACAGTTCAATATAATCAATAGGTATAAATTTCAGATCCTCTAATTTCATCGTCTTCCAACCACGATCATGATAGGCCCGAATGGCCGACCCAACTTTATGTATAATTGCCAGTTGTTTTAAGTCCATAACTGAAAGTTAATTATTTTCAAATCAATGATTGCTTAGATTTATAATATAATAATGATTTTAAATATAAATTAAATTACCTTTGGAGAGCGATCTTATGCGTGGAGTATTCTGGATGCGTCTTTCTTCGAGAAACTCACTTATGCACGCGTCCGTCCTCTGCCGAGTCTCAAAACCGAATGAAACCTTCTATGTGCAAGATTGCAAAAATGCTGAGGCTGCACGGCCGCGAGACTCTGCGTAGCGATTTTGAGTCAGCGAACCGGACGTGATCACTGCAAAATGCCGAGTTCGTGCATACACCGGATGTGATCTGGAGAGTGGGGGTTAACGCAAAAGTATCACGTCAACACTTTCCCAACTTGCGGTATATTTGAATCGAGTTAAAATTTGGTGCTCGGCGGTGATTTTAAATACGTCAAAATGAAACAAATATTTTGGTCGTAACTCGTCTTACTTATATGATTTAACAAGTGGTAACTTGTCGAATGGAAGGATGAGATGAAATAAAAATAGTTTTTTAATAATCAATATTCCTTTATTTCCATTTTAAAATGTCTTAATGTAATTTATTTCTTTTTATTAAAGGACAGGTTATCACAAATCGATCATGCTCCTTTTTAGGATCATCTCCTTTTTAGGATCATCTCCTTTTTCCCACTCGTATACATTTACACCGCATTTACTACAAATAGTCATGTCCATATATCCAGAATAAATAAATCCAACAGAAGCCATTTTATATATATCGAAAATAAATTGATTTTTAGGAAAGCAATTGAATGATATAAGTCTATCAGATTCATTTTTTAGGTCAACATTTTGCCGAAACCAGTTCTTAATTTTGTGACAATTATCCACAGCACACATTAAATTTCCATCATTTCTATGTTTATGCAGCATACACCTTTTACCCGATGAGGGTAATTGTGAAATCGGAGGGCAGTCAAAAACGAGTAAATCGATGACTTTATGTCCTATTATATTGGATAAGAATTTACATTTTTCTAAACCTTTTACGAAAAAAAGATGATAACCTAATGCATATTTCAACAGTACATATTCGAAATTTTTATGGGTGTTGTCACCTTCTTCTACCTCCATTCCGTGAAAGTATTTGGTAAGCCATGAAGTTTCTTTTTTACAAATTAATTCACGTGGTGATGAAAAAATCCATGATTGGCTATAATCATTGTCAATATCGCAAATAGCCAATTCTTTGACTACTAATTCATTCTTTTGATTGCGAAAGGCTTGAAAATCCACTATACATTTTCTCAATTGAAAAATCTCTAATGGCGTTTGGTTTACGGAAGTATTAGCTCCATCGCCAGGGACCGACTCCATTATTCACACACTCGCAGAATAGCAGTTTACGGGAGTTTTAATTCCGCGCCAGTGACTGCAGTCTTTTCACATATGCTGTAATAAAAATTCTCCGATTGAGCAATGTATAGGAATTTCCAAATTTAATCTTTCAAAATCGATTTTGCTACCTGTTGGTTTAGCTATATCGGTAACGTTATGCAGACCGATTACGCAGCCAACATTCATGAAACTTTCGTAATACTCTTTTACGTTTGAAGATTCTTTAATTAAAGTATTTAATGTAAAATTCAAAGGTTTAGATTGCACCAATAGCTTATTCCACTCCTCCTCATTCAAGGTGACCGATTGACGGTCACCTTTGATTATTAAATGTTTAACTCCGAAATACTTTACAAATAGTAATGGCAGATTTTCAATGATTGGATTGCTATCAGAATTAAAATAGTTAGAAATTATATCTTTTTGTTCGAATAAATTAAGCCATCGATCATTACTCAGAATGACTGCCCCTTTACCGATTTGAGTAAATTGCACACACAATTCAAAAGTTTCACAATGATTAAACCCAACACTAACACTTTTCACTTTCTTATTATTCAGATAGTACACAGTTTCCAATAAGAGTTGATTGATTTCACAAATATTCTTCTTCCGCGATGACTTTGGGGGTGATGCGGGATCTGCTTGCAAACTGGATGGCGGTGGTGGCGATGACGATGATGGTGATGATTGCAGATTGGATAACTCCGGTCTTGGAACACTTCTCCGTTTCGGTAGAACTCCTGTACTGCTCGAACTCTCCATAGCGAAAGACTGTGTGGAGTTTATATATTTCAATATAACCTACTATAACTGATGGAGGGGTGGTGGGGGTAAAGGGGAAGGTGTGAAAGTGGAAGGGGAGCATCAGAAGTCATAAATCCTCGGCGATTGGTTGCTTGTCCTAGATTGCATCATGCGTTGGAGTTGATTTATCTTCGAGCAGTAGCTTTGTGATTGAAGATCACAACGTCTTATTTGTCTCGCTTTCCAAAATTCGAAGAAAAAGAGCTTTGCGACTTGACAGTCGTTGAGATGGGGTGGGTAAATTGGGAAATGAAATAGGTTAAGGTTTTCCCGATTGATTTGCAGAGAGTGTAAAGACAGCAAAACTCTCCACAAAGGTCAGAGTGATAACTTTGGAGTCGAAATGAATTTTCGGTGTAGGAAAACGGTTGGAGGAAAGAGATGATTTCGTAAATGAAAGGTGGATAACCGTATGAGTCGAAATATTCGGCGTAATAATTGTCTATCACGTGAACTGCAACCCAATGACTTCCAGGTTTATTAGATGGATCAAAGTTTATCATGTAAATTCCAGGTTTTGGCTGATGAGGTAAATGATCTGCAGGAAAAACTCCATGCCAAATCTCATTTATGATTATTTTTTGGTTAAAAAATGTTCGGGTTTTGTGGAAAGTTATTCTAGTAATAGATATTTTGAAAAAAATTAAGCATCGGCTTTTTTTTAGAAAATTTCTTCGTAATACATTATCGAAAAAATGTTTCCCCAAACAAATTTTGACAAAAAATACGTTTTTTAAAACAATATTGCTCTGATTATATAAATAATCATAAGTGAGATTTGATAAATTAATTATTTTTTAGATTACTGAATTTTATTAATTTTCGGTATAAAAATTTATTTGGCAAATATTTTTTTTGGTTAAAAAATATTTAGCGTTTGTGGAAAGTTATTCTAGTAATAGATATTTTGAAAAAAAAAAATTATGCATCGGCTTTTTTTAGAAAATTTCTTCGTAATACATTATCGAAAAAATGTTTCCCCAAACAAATTTTGACAAAAAATACGTTTTTTAAAACAATATTTCTCTGATTATATAAATAATCATAAGTGAGATTTGATAAATTAATTATTTTATAGATTACCGAATTTTATTAATTTTCGGTATACAAATTTATTTGGCAAATAATTTAACAATATTTCTCTGATTATATAAATAATCATAAGTGAGATTTGATAAATTAATTATTTTATAGATTACGGAATTTTATTAATTTTCGTTATACAAATTTATTTGGCAAATATTTTTTTTGTTAAAAAATATTTAGCGTTTGTGGAAAGTTATTCTAGTAATAGATATTTTGAAAAAAATTATGCATCGGCTTTTTTTAGAAAATTTCTTCGTAATGCTTGATCGAAAAAATGTTTTCCCAAACTAATTTTGAGAAAAATACGTTTTTAAAACAATATTTCTTTAAATTCCTCAATACAAAAATATTTATTTAAAGATCGCCTCCAAAGACTTCTTCCCAGCACATCCTACTGTCCGCGTCAAAAAGACGTGCATCTCAACTTTGACGCGCGATCATTTGCGCTACGTTTATTGGAAATAATATACAAAAATACCATAGGAAAGCTTATTTTATGCTTAATAAGGTTTGATTATTTAATATTTTTAGACAGAAAATGTAAAATTTTACGGCGAGTTAAACACAGAAACTACCCGTAAAAACCAGCTACGCAGCCAACTTTCGCGAAAGTAGTCGTATATAATAATTCATAAACGAATAACTACTGAACAAAATCTTTTGAAATTTAAAACAGTGATGAACTAAGATAAAATAGAGGCAATGCAATAACTTTCTAAGCTCTATGTTAATTACAATGGTTTTAATTGGGTTACAACTTTAAAAAGAAACTCGTCAGTGGGGAAAAATGATAGAGGAATTTTGAAAACACTTTTGTAAAGAGAGACATAAAGAAAATTTTTTGTAGGAATCAGATTTTGTTTTAACGTTTTCGTTTTTGTTTAATTAATTTTAATCTACATACAGTACCATATATGTTGCTTTCTGGGCGCTTTGCGATGTTGCCAAATGTCTCCTTTGTCTCCCTCGCCGGTAGGCGGCCATGGCTCGCACAAAAACCCTCTTATCTCCTCTTAAGTTTCGTCCTCACTGATTTCGTCGCTGCTGGAATCCTCATCGAGGTTGATAATTAAGGGTTCCACGATATTCTTTAGCACTTGGTCCTTGGCGGCGTAGAAGTCCTCCACCTTGATGGTGTGCTTCACAGCGTTTTCCCACACGCGCTTCGGGGTGTTACGCAGTGCCTCCTTGCACAGTTGCAGGACGTCTTTGATTTTGTGCGTTTTGTTGCGCTTCGCCACGTAATTTTTAACCCAAGCCCATATAAGCTCGATTGCATTGAGTTCACAATGGGCCACTGGAGTCCAAATTAGCTTTACCCTCTTGCCGCTCTCTTTGATGATGCTATCTAGCAAGTATCTGTGAGACTTGAAATGAGGTCTGCCGTGTTCAAGTAGTTCGCTAATGGTTAAAGACTCATATGTATCTTGCCAGCCGGAATCATCTACCTCTGGCTCGATGCGATGCTCAATTAGCCAATTTATTATATCGTCCTTACGCCAACTTTTGGACGGATTTCTTGTTGTTGGGTCTTGCATGGTGTGATACGGGGCTTGGTCAAGAACAATAGCGGTTTCATGATCCATCGCATTTAAAATTCTCCTAAAATATTCTTCAAAGTGTCGAGCATTCATCTCGGAATGATAGTCACCATCCTTTTTGTTTCCCTCAAACACGAGCATACAGTCATTTTCAGGCTGGAGAAAACCATCTTCACCCCCTATATGCAAAATAATTATTCTTTTTCCGGTACCAGAGGGAGTAATAAGGCCACCTTTCCAGCAATTGACCTCTTGAATTACACCTCGATCAAAGTCAATATCATTATTATTTTCATTCACATTTTCTTGCCAACCATATGATAGTGTGTGATTTGCTCCACAAAATGTTTCGTCCAAATACATAATTTTCCATCCTCTTTGACGAGCTGACTTTGTTTCCCGAATAAACTTTGCACGTTGGTCCAGGATTCGGCGACTTTCAAAGCATACAGGCTTCCTGTTGTATTTTTTAAAGCGAAAGCCAAGCATCTTCATCCACTGTAACAAAGTAGATTCACTCACGTCTGGAAAATCAGGAAAATCTAATTTCAGTTCGATTAGAATATTAGACACTATTGGATATTCTTTTCTTAAGTAAAAACTATGCACTTTTCTTCGTAGCACTCCTTGAAACATTTCGTCTAATACAATTCGCGCTCTACCGCTGCTTTTTTTGGGAGAACTTTCTGAAGGACGCACATTTTCCTTGCACTCATTACTTACATTTACTACAGTCCTTTCACTAACATTACAACACATTGCAGTATTTTTAACAACTTGATTAGGATCAAATTTAATCACACCATCTTTGACCATTTGAAAAAATATTCTAGCACTTTGAATGACATTTTTCTCATGGCTACGTAATTTTTTGTTAATCACAAAAGGCTCACTTTCTAAATTATTTTCTTGATCACTCGAGAAAAGACCGTATTTGTTATTACTAATATTTTCTATTCGTTGTAAAGCTAGTCGCTTTTTTCGAGGCATAGCGAAAACACGAGGCACCAACTGGACTGAGATGAGACACTAAATGAACTAAGAAAACAAAACTCTAGACAAAACAAGTACCTTCTTTATTACTCATTATCTGAGTCATTAGCAACCTCCAATGAGGCTAGATAGAGAGAGAAAGAGATAGGAGTTTAAATCCCGCTCAGTCATCCCGCACGCCAGATTGGTGTGGCAACGTCGCTACCTACATCAGCATAGGAAATGAAGCGCCTTATGGCTACAAAGAAAAATATCTATATAAATTTATAAAAAGTCTTTATTAAAAATCTGATTCCTACAAAAAATTTTCTTTATGTCTTTCTTTACAACAGTGTTTTCAGAATTCCTCTATCATGTTTCCCCACTGACGAGTTTCTTTTTAAAGTTGTAACCCAATTAAAACCATTGTAATTAACATAGAGCTTAGAAAGTTATTGCATTGCCTCTATTTTATCTTAGTTCATCACTGTTTTAAATTTCAAAAGATTTTGTTCAGTAGTTATTCGTTTATGAATTATTATATATGACTACTTTCGCGAAAGTTGGCTGCGTAGCTGGTTTTTACGGGTAGTTTCTGTGTTTAACTCGCCGTAAAATTTCACAATTTTTGTTTAAAAATATTAAATAATCAAACCTTATTAAGCATAAAATAAGCTTTCCTATGGTATTTTTGTATATTATTTCCAATAAACGTAGCGCAAATGATCGCGCGTCAAAGTTGAGATGCACGTCTTTTTGACGCGGACAGTAGTGGCAAAAAATGCGAAGGTCTGCGATAGTTGGCGGGTGGGGGTAGAGGCACTGGCTCTCTGAAAGAATGCCACCTTGCACTTTTAAGACGCTATCTACATCCGGCCGCGCAATCGTCGTAACCAGATCGCGACATCATAACATCTCACCTTAGAGAATCTCGCTGTTGTTATATTATGAAAGTCGAAATTGTGCATCTCTTCGTTATTCATTACGCTCGTGGATATCAACAGCATTCATATGTTAGTAATAAATAATAATAATAAATCACATCCAATTCGAAATGTAAGTTCTGTTTTCATAGGATAGAATTTTGATTTTAAATTATTAGGTGAAATAATTATCGGTTCAATTTCCATTTCCTTTCATTAATGGATTTGACTTTTTTTTAAATATCTATTACTAGAATAACTTTCTAAAAAAAAACCTGAATATTTTTTAACCAAAAAATATATGCCAAATAAATTTGTATATACCGAAAAATAATAAAATTCAGTAATCTATAAAAATAATCAATTTATCAAATCTCATTTATGTTTATTTATATAATCATAGAAATATTGTTTTAAAAAAACGTAATTTTTTCAAATTTCGTTTCGTTTCGGGAAAACATGTTTTCGATCAAGTATTACGAAAGAAAAACTGGGAAGAAGCCTTTGAAGGCGATCTTTGAATAAATATTTGTAGAGAGGCTATTTCGAAAAAATAACAGATAAATCTTTTATATATTGCGTAAGGTATTATTTATATCCAAATGGTTCAAACAAAAAGTTATAGCTTGTACTGAGATGCAAATTTTAAGTTAAAGAATGTTTTCCAATAAAATTATTTTTGTTAAAATTTTGTATGTATTTACCATCTATCAAATCTGTTTTACTTTATTTAAAATGTTTAAATTCCGTTTATAATCGATATCATATCCAAAAATTATAATACGGGTAATAAAATATTCACTTTAACATGATACGATATTATTCTTTTCTTTTATCCGAATCTTCTAAGCGGAGAGTCTTCTATTCTATCCAACGACGTCGTTGAAATGAAAGAATTCCCGTATCTCAATTGGATTTAATAAAGTACGTAATAAATAATTGCGAGATTTAAATAGAAAGTCTCCACGCATATGTTTCTCATTCTTTTCCGCTGGGGAACTAAGAAGAAAAGCCTGCACTCGCTCTCTGAAAGAATACCACCTTGCATTTTTAAGACGCTATCTACATCCGGCCGCGCAATCCTCGTAACCAGATCTGTTGGGCTGTGTCGCGTCGCACGTGCCTCCACCCCCACCCGCCACCTCTCGCAGACCTTCGCATTTTTTGCCACTAGGATGTGCTGGGAAGAAGTCTTTGGAGGCGATCTTTAAATAAATATTTTTGTATTGAGGAATTTAAAGAAATATTGTTTTAAAAACGTATTTTTCTCAAAATTAGTTTGGGAAAACATTTTTTCGATCAAGCATTACGAAGAAATTTTCTAAAAAAAAGCCGATGCATAATTTTTTTTCAAAATATCTATAACTAGAATAAATCTCCAAAAAAGCTAAATAATTTTTAACCAAAAAAATTATTTGCCAAATAAATTTGTATACCGAAAATTAATAAAATTCGGTAATCTATAAAATAATTAATTTATCAAATCTCACTTATGATTATTTATATAATCAGAGAAATATTGTTTTAAAAAACGTATTTTTTGTCAAAATTTGTTTGGGGAAACATTTTTTCGATCAAGTTATACGAAGAAATATTCTAAAAAATGCCGATGCATAATTTTTTTTTTCAAAATATCTATTACTAGAATAACTTTCCACAAACGCTAAATATTTTTTAACCAAAAAAAATATTTGCCAAATAAATTTGTATACCGAAAATTAATAAAATTCAGTAATCTAAAAAATAATTAATTTATCAAATCTCACTTATGATTATTTATATAATCAGAGCAATATTGTTTTTAAAATGGTATTTTTTGTCAAAATTTGTTTGGGGAAACATTTTTTCGATAATTTATTACGAAGAAATTTTCTAAAAAAAAGCCGGTGCTTAATTTTTTTTTCAAAATATCTATAACTAGAATAAATCTCCAAAAAAGCTAAATAATTTTTAACCAAAAAAATTATTTGCCAAATAAATTTGTATACCGAAAATTAATAAAATTCGGTAATCTATAAAATAATTAATTTATCAAATCTCACTTATGATTATTTATATAATCAGAGAAATATTGTTTTAAAAAACGTATTTTTTGGCAAAATTTGTTTGGGGAAACATTTTTTCGATAATGTATTACGAAGAAATTTTCTAAAAAAAGCCGATGCATAATTTTTTTTTTTCAAAATATCTATTACTAGAATAACTTTCCACAAACGCTAAATATTTTTTAACCAAAAAAAATATTTGCCAAATAAATTTGTATACCGAAAATTAATAAAATTCAGTAATCTAAAAAATAATTAATTTATCAAATCTCACTTATGATTATTTATATAATCAGAGCAATATTGTTTTTAAAATGGTATTTTTTGTGAAAATTTGTTTGGGGAAACATTTTTTCGATAATGTATTACGAAGAAATTTTCTAAAAAAAAAGCCGATGCTTAATTTTTTTTTCAAAATATCTATTACCAGAATAACTTTCGACAAACGCTAATATTTTTTAACCAAAAAAAATATTTGCCAAATAAATTTGTATACCAAAAATTAATAAAATTCGGTAATCTATAAAATAATTAATTTATCAAATCTCACTTATGATTATTTATATAATCAGAGAAATATTGTTTTAAAAAACGTATTTTTTGTCAAAATTTGTTTAGGGAAACGTTTTTTCGATAATGTATTACGAAGAAATTTTCTAAAAAAAGCCGATGCATAATTTTTTTTTTCAAAATATCTATTACTAGAATAACTTTCCACAAACGCTAAATATTTTTTAACCAAAAAAAATATTTGCCAAATAAATTTTTATACCGAAAATTAATAAAATTCAGTAATCTAAAAAATAATTAATTTATCAAATCTCACTTATGATTATTTATATAATCAGAGCAATATTGTTTTTAAAATGGTATTTTTTGGCAAAATTTGTTTGGGGAAACATTTTTTCGATCATGTATTACGAAGAAATTTTCTAAAAAAAAGCCGATGCTTAATTTTTTCAAAATATCTATTACCAGAATAACTTTCCACAAAACCCGAACATTTTTTAACCAAAAAATAATCATAAATGAGATTTGGCATGGAGTTTTTCCTGCAGATCATTTACCTCATCAGCCAAAACCTGGAATTTACATGATAAACTTTGATCCATCTAATAAACTTGGAAGTCATTGGGTTGCAGTTCACGTGATAGACAATTATTACGCCGAATATTTCGACTCATACGGTTATCCACCTTTCATTTACGAAATCATCTCTTTCCTCCAACCGTTTTCCTACACCGAAAATTCATTTCGACTCTAAAGTTATCACTCTGACCTTTGTGGAGAGTTTTGCTGTCTTTACACTCTCTGCAAATCAATCGGGAAAACCTTAACCTATTTCATTTCCCAATTTACCCACCCCCATCTCAACGACTGTCAAGTCGCAAAGCTCTTTTTCTTCGAATTTTGGAAAGCGTGACAAAGAAGACGTTGTGATCTTCAATCACAAAGCTACTGCTCGAAGATAAATCAACTCCAACGCATGATGCAATCTAAGACAAGCAACCAATCGCCGAGGATTTATGACTTCTGATGCTCCCCTTCCACTTTCACACCTTCCCCTTTACCCGCACCACCCCTCCATCAGTTATAGTAGGTTATATTGAAATATATAAACTCCACACAGTCTTTCGCTATGGAGAGTTCGAGCAGTACAGGAGTTCTACCGAAACGGAGAAGTGTTCCAAGACCGGAGTTATCCAATCTGCAATCATCACCATCATCGCCATCGCCACCACCGCCATCCAGTTTGCAAGCAGATCCCGCATCACCCCCAAAGTCATCGCGGAAGAAGAATATTTGTGAAATCAATCAACTCTTATTGGAAACTGTGTACTATCTGAATAATAAGAAAGTGAAAAGTGTTAGTGTTGGGTTTAATCATTGTGAAACTTTTGAATTGTGTGTGCAATTTACTCAAATCGGTAAAGGGGCAGTCATTCTGAGTAATGATCGATGGCTTAATTTATTCGAACAAAAAGATATAATTTCTAACTATTTTAATTCTGATAGCAATCCAATCATTGAAAATCTGCCATTACTATTTGTAAAGTATTTCGGAGTTAAACATTTAATAATCAAAGGTGACCGTCAATCGGTCACCTTGAATGAGGAGGAGTGGAATAAGCTATTGGTGCAATCTAAACCTTTGAATTTTACATTAAATACTTTAATTAAAGAATCTTCAAACGTAAAAGAGTATTACGAAAGTTTCATGAATGTTGGCTGCGTAATCGGTCTGCATAACGTTACCGATATAGCTAAACCAACAGGTAGCAAAATCGATTTTGAAAGATTAAATTTGGAAATTCCTATACATTGCTCAATCGGAGAATTTTTATTACAGCATATGTGAAAAGACTGCAGTCACTGGCGCGGAATTAAAACTCCCGTAAACTGCTATTCTGTGAGTGTGTGAATAATGGAGTCGGTCCCTGGCGATGGAGCTACTACTCCCGTAAACCAAACGCCATTAGAGATTTTTCAATTGAGAAAATGTATAGTAGATTTTCATGTCTTTCGCAATCAAAAGAATGAATTCGTAGTCAAAGAATTGGCTATTTGCGATATTGACAATGATTATAGCCAATCATGGATTTTTTCATCACCACGTGAATTAATTTCTAAAAAAGAAACTACATGGCTTACCAAATACTTTCACGGAATGGAGGTAGAAGAAGGTGAAAACACCCATGAAAATTTCGAAAATGTACTGTTGAAATATGCATTAGGTTATCATCTTTTTTTCGTAAAAGGTTTAGAAAAATGTAACTTCTTATCCAATATAATAGGACATAAAGTCATCGATTTACTCGTTTTTGACTGCCCTCCGATTTCACAATTACCCTCATCGGGTAATAGGTGTATGCTGCATAAACATAGAAATGATGGAAATTTAATGTGTGCTGTGGATAATTGTCACAAAATTAAGAACTGGTTTCGGCAAAATGTTGACCTAAAAAATGAATCTGATAGACTTATATCATTCAATTGCTTTCCTAAAAATCAATTTATTTTCGATGTATATAAAATGGCTTCTGTTGGATTTATTTATTCTGGATATATGGACATGACTATTTGTAGTAAATGCGGTGTAAATGTATACGAGTGGGAAAAAGGAGATGATCCTAAAAAGGAGCATGATCGATTTGTGATAACCTGTCCTTTAATAAAAAGAAATAAATTACATTAAGACATTTTAAAATGGAAATAAAGGAATATTGATTATTAAAAAACTATTTTTATTTCATCTCATCCTTCCATTCGACAAGTTACGACTTGTTAAATCATATAAGTAAGACGAGTTACGACCAAAATATTTGTTTCATTTTGACGTATTTAAATTCACCGCCGAGCACCAATTTTTAACTCGATTCAAATATACCGCAAGTTGGGAAAGTGTTGACGTGATACTTTTGCGTTAACCCCCACTCTCCAGATCACATCCGGTGTATGCACGAACTCGGCACTTTGCAGTGATCACGTCCGGTTCGCTGACTCAAGATCGCTACGCAGAGTCTCGCGGCCGTGCAACCTCAGCATTTTTGCAATCTTGCACATAGAAGGTTTCATTCGGTTTTGAGACTCGGCAGAAGACGGACGCGTGCATAAGTGAGTTTCTCGAAGAAAGACGCATCCAGAATACTCCACGCATAAGATCGCTCTCCAAAGGTAATTTAATTTATATTTAAAATCATTATTATATTATAAATCTAAGCAATCATTGATTTGAAAATAATTAACTTTCAGTTATGGACTTAAAACAACTGGCAATTATACATAAAGTTGGGTCGGCCATTCGGGCCTATCATGATCGTGGTTGGAAGACGATGAAATTAGAGGATCTGAAATTTATACCTATTGATTATATTGAACTGTATCATCCACGTGACATCCATCAGATAGCCGCCACATTTCCCGAATTACAAGAAATAGAAGACTGGAATAAGACGGAACGATATCAGCCATGCCTGGAACACTGCAATAAAGGAGAAATTCATATCGATGGACCACCTCCTTTGAAAAAAGATTGTCATTTTTGTTGTGTGTTTTTATAAAGTAATAATGATTGTCTTTTATTGGAAATAAAAAAAAACTTGATCAACCTGCTCAATATTTCGCTTCATTTTAACGTACTCAAAACCACCGCCATCCAAAATACCAACCAAGAAAGTTTAATTCGATTCGAATCCGCCGCCTTCCAAGATACCAACTGCAAAATTTTAACTAGATTCAAATTTACCGCCTTCCAAGATACCAACTGCAAAATTTTAACTCGATTCAAATTTACCGCCTTCCAAGATAACAACAGCAAAATTTTAACTCGATTCAAGTTTACCGCCTTCCAAGATACCAACCTAACATTGCGCATTACGATCGTCTTTTGTTATGACGTCATTACGTTTATCTTTTGTTTATCGTTAGCTTACAGTTTCTACTGACAGGCGGCGTCACTATCGCTGTGCTGAAACTGTCTTTTCTATTCTACTTGCGTTTTATCAATGTTTTAGGCCTTTCTTGGCAATCAACAAAGTTGTACCTTCGTTTTTCTCGATTAACGCCGGTTCTATTGCTTCCTTGGCTATTAACTTGGATTATTTCATTCTTTCTCGCGTTTACTCCCATTTTTTCTGTCTTCCTTGACAATTATCATTGTTTATTCCATTTCTTCTCCCGTTTATTGCCGTTTTTTTCGCTTATGCTTGGCAAAAATCCTCTTCTATTTCCACTTTTTCAGCACTTTCTTACGATTTTCATTCTTCCATTGCGAATTACCTTTTTATTCTAATCTTTCTTGCGTTTAATATCGTGTTTTCGATCATTTTTGGCAAATACCTTGAGTATTCTTCCATGATTCGCGTTTACTCCAGATTTTCCTGCTATTATTGGCTTTCATTCTCTTTTATTCCATCCTTTCTTGCGTTTTTTCCATATTTTCTGTCTTCTTTGGAAAATTACCTCGTTTGTTTCGTTCTTTCTTGCGTTTTATCAATGTTTTTCGGCCTTTCTTGGTAATCAACAAAGTTTTATTTTCGTTTTTTGCGTTTAATCTCGGTTTTTTTGCTTCATTGGCGATAAACATGGATTATTTCATTCTTTCTCGCGTTTACTCCCATTTTTGTAGTGTTCCTTGGCAATTATAACTGTTTATTCCATACTTTCTCCCGTTTATTACCGCTTTTTTATATTATGCTTGGCGAAAATCCTCTTTTATTCCTTCTTTTTCAGCACTTTCTTACGATTTTGGTCTTCCATTGCGAATTACTTCTTTTATTCTTTTCTTTCTTGCGTATAAAATCGTATTTTCGATCATTTTTTGCAATACCTTGATTATTCTTCCATGATTCGCGTTTACTCTAGCTTTTCCGGCCATTATTGGCTTTGAATCTCTTATATGCCATCCTTTCTTGAGTTTTCTCCAGATTTTCTGTCTTCTTTGGCAAATTACCTCGTTTATTTCATTCTTTCTTGCGTTTTCTAAATGTTTTAGGCCTTTCTTGGCAATCAACAAAGTTCAACCTTCGTTTTTTGCGTTTAATCCTGGTTTTTTTTGCTTCAATGGCGATTAACTTGGATTATTTCATTCTTTCTCGCGTTTACTCCCATTTTTTCTGTCTTCCCTGACAATTATCATTGTTTATTCCAGTTCTTCTCCCGTTTATTACCGTTTTTTTGCTTATGCTTGGAAAAAATCCTCTTCTATTTCCTCTTTTTCAGCACTTTCTTACGATTTTCATTCTTCCATTGCGAATTACCTATTTATTCTACTCTTTCTTGCGTTTAATATCGTATTTTCGATCATTTTTGGCAAATACCTTGTTTATTCTTTTCTGATTCCCGTTTACTCCAGCTTTACCGGCCATTATTGGCTTTGATTCTCTTTTATTCCATCCTTTCTTGCGTTTTTACAGATTTTCTGACTTCTTTGGCAAATTACGTCGTTTGTTTCATTCTTTCTTGCGTTTTATCAATGTTTTTTCGGCCTTTCTTGGCAATCAACAAAGATTTATTTTCGTTTTTTTTGTTTAATCTCGGTTTTTTTTGCTTCATTGCCGATAAACATTGATTATTTCATTCTTTCTCGCGTTTACTCCCATTTTTGTAGTGTTCCTTTGCAATTATATTTGTTTATTCCATTCTTTCTCCCGTTTATTACAGCTTTTTTATATTATGCTTGGCGAAAATCCTCTTTTATTCCTTCTATTTCAGCAGTTTCTTACGATTTTGGTCTTCCATTGCGAATTACTTCTTTTATTCTATACTTTCTTGCGTTTAAAATCGTATTTTCGATCATTTTTTGCAAATTCCTTGATTATTCTTCCATGATTCGCGTTTACTTCAGCTTTACCGGCCATTATTGGCTTTGATTCTCTTTTATTCCATCCTTTCTTGCTTTTTTACAGATTTTCTGACTTCTTTGGCAAATTACCTCGTTTGTTTCATTCTTTCTTGCGTTTTATCAATGTTTTAGGCCTTTCTTGGCAATCAACAAAGATTTAAATTCAATTTAAACGTTTATTTTCGGTTTTTTTTGCATCTTTGGCGATTAACTTGGATTATTTCATTCTTTCTCGCGTTTACTCCTATTTTTTTCTGTATTCCTTGGCAATTATCATTGTTTATTCCATTTCTTCTCCCGTTTAGTTCCCTTTTTTAGCTTTTGCTTGGCTAAAATCCTCTTCTATTCCTTCTTTTTCAGCACTTTCTTACGATTTTTAGTCTTCCATGGCGAATTATCTCTTTTATTCTATTCTTTCTTGCGTTTAAAATCGTTTTTTTCGATCATTTTTGGCAAATGCCTTGTTTATTCTTTTCTGATTCGCGTTTACTCCAGCTTTACCGGACATTATTGGCTTTGATTCTCATTTATTCCATCCTTTCTTGCTTTTTTACAGTTTTTCTGACTTCTTTGGTAAATTACCTGGTTTGTTTCATTCTTTCTTGCGTTTTATCAATGTTTTTTGGCCTTTTATGGTAATAAACAAAGTTTTATTTTCGTTTTTTGCGTTTAATCTCGGTTTTTTTTGCTTCATTGGCGATAAACATGGATTATTTCATTCTTTCTCGCGTTTACTCCCATTTTTGTAGTGTTCCTTGGCAATTATAATTGTTTATTCCATTCTTTCTCCCGTTTATTACCGCTTTTTTGTATTATGCTTGGCGAAAATCCTCTTTTATTCCTTCTATTTTAGCACTTTCTTACGATTTTGGTCTTCCATTGCGAATTACTTCTTTTATTCTACTCTTTCTTGCGTTTAATATCGTATTTTTGATCATTTTTGGCAAACACCTTGATTATTCTTCAAAAATTCGCGTTTACTCCAGCTTTTCCGGCCATTATTGGCTTTGGGTCTCTTTTATTCCAACCTTTTTTGCGTTTTCCTCCAGATTTTCTGTATTCTGTGGCAAATTACCTCGTTTATTTAACTCATTCTTGCGTTTTTCTCAATGTTTTTCGGCCTTTCTTGGCAATCAACAAAGTTTTCCCTTCGTTTTTCTCGTTTAATGCCGGTTGTTTTGCTTCCTTGGCTATTAACTTGGATTATTTCTTTCCTTCTCGCGTTTACTCCCATTTTTTCTGTCTTCCTTGACAATTATCATTGTTTATTCCATTTTTTCTCCCGTTTATTGCCGTTTTTTAGCTTATGCTTGGCAAAAATCCTCTTCTATTTCCACTTTTTCAGCACTTTCTTACGATTTTCATTCTTCCATTGCGAATTACCTTTTTATTCTACTCTTTCTTGCGTTTAATATCGTGTTTTCGATCATTTTTGGCAAATACCTTGTTTATTCTTTTCTGATTCCCGTTTACTCCAGCTTTACCGGCCATTATTGGCTTTGATTCTCTTTTATTCCATCCTTTCTTGCGTTTTTACAGATTTTCTGACTTCTTTGGCAAATTACGTCGTTTGTTTCATTCTTTCTTGCGTTTTATCAATGTTTTTCGGCCTTTCTTGGCAATCAACAAAGATTTATTTTCGTTTTTTTTTGTTTAATCTCGGTTTTTTTGCTTCATTGCCGATAAACATTGATTATTTCATTCTTTCTCGCGTTTTACTCCCATTTTTGTAGTGTTCCTTTGCAATTATATTTGTTTATTCCATTCTTTCTCCCGTTTATTACAGCTTTTTTATATTATGCTTGGCGAAAATCCTCTTTTATTCCTTCTATTTCAGCAGTTTCTTACGATTTTGGTCTTCCATTGCGAATTACTTCTTTTATTCTATACTTTCTTGCGTTTAAAAATCGTATTTTCGATCATTTTTTGCAAATTCCTTGATTATTCTTCCATGATTCGCGTTTACTTCAGCTTTACCGGCCATTATTGGCTTTGATTCTCTTTTATTCCATCCTTTCTTGCTTTTTTACAGATTTTCTGACTTCTTTGGCAAATTACCTCGTTTGTTTCATTCTTTCTTGCGTTTTATCAATGTTTTAGGCCTTTCTTGGCAATCAACAAAGATTTAAATTCAATTTTAAACGTTTATTTTCGGTTTTTTTTGCATCTTTGGCGATTAACTTGGATTATTTCATTCTTTCTCGCGTTTACTCCTATTTTTTTCTGTATTCCTTGGCAATTATCATTGTTTATTCCATTTCTTCTCCCGTTTAGTTCCCTTTTTTAGCTTTTGCTTGGCTAAAATCCTCTTCTATTCCTTCTTTTTCAGCACTTTCTTACGATTTTTAGTCTTCCATGGCGAATTATCTCTTTTATTCTATTCTTTCTTGCGTTTAAAATCGTTTTTTCGATCATTTTTGGCAAATACCTTGTTTATTCTTTTCTGATTCGCGTTTACTCCAGCTTTACCGGACATTATTGGCTTTGATTCTCATTTATTCCATCCTTTCTTGCTTTTTTACAGTTTTTCTGACTTCTTTGGTAAATTACCTGGTTTGTTTCATTCTTTCTTGCGTTTTATCAATGTTTTTTGGCCTTTTATGGTAATAAACAAAGTTTTATTTTCGTTTTTTGCGTTTAATCTCGGTTTTTTTGCTTCATTGGCGATAAACATGGATTATTTCATTCTTTCTCGCGTTTACTCCCATTTTTGTAGTGTTTCCTTGGCAATTATAATTGTTTATTCCATTCTTTCTCCCGTTTATTACCGCTTTTTTGTATTATGCTTGGCGAAAATCCTCTTTTATTCCTTCTATTTTAGCACTTTCTTACGATTTTGGTCTTCCATTGCGAATTACTTCTTTTATTCTACTCTTTCTTGCGTTTAATATCGTATTTTTGATCATTTTTGGCAAACACCTTGATTATTCTTCAAAAATTCGCGTTTACTCCAGCTTTTCCGGCCATTATTGGCTTTGGGTCTCTTTTATTCCAACCTTTTTTGCGTTTTCTCCAGATTTTCTGTATTCTGTGGCAAATTACCTCGTTTATTTAACTCATTCTTGCGTTTTCTCAATGTTTTTCGGCCTTTCTTGGCAATCAACAAAGTTTTCCCTTCGTTTTTCTCGTTTAATGCCGGTTGTTTTGCTTCCTTGGCTATTAACTTGGATTATTTCTTTCCTTCTCGCGTGTGTACTCCCATTTTTTTCTGTCTTCCTTGACAATTATCATTGTTTATTCCATTTTTTCTCCCGTTTATTACCGTTTTTTAGCTTATGCTTGGCAAAAATCCTCTTCTATTTCCACTTTTTCAGCACTTTCTTACGATTTTCATTCTTCCATTGCGAATTACCTTTTTATTCTACTCTTTCTTGCGTTTAATATCGTGTTTTCGATCATTTTTGGCAAATACCTTGATTATTCTTCCATGATTCGCGTTTACTCGAAATTTTCCTGCAATTATTGGCTTTGATTCTCTTTTATTCCATCCTTTCTTGCGTTTTTCCATATTTTCTGTCTTCTTTGGCAAATTACCTCAATTATTTCGTTCTTTCTTGCGTTTTATCAATGTTTTTCGGCCTTTCTTTGTAATCAACAAAGTTTTATTTTCGTTTTTTGCGTTTAATCTCGGTTTTTTTTGCATCATTGGCGATAAACATGGATTATTTCATTCTTTCTCGCATTTACTCCCATTTTTGTAATGTTCCTTGGCAATTATAATTGTTTATTCCATTCTTTCTCCCGTTTATTACAGCTTTTTTATATTATGCTTGGCGAAAATCCTCTTTTATTCCTTCTTTTTTAGCACTTTCTTACGATTTTGGTCTTCCATTGCGAATTACTTCTTTTATTCTATTGTTTCTTGCGTTTAAAATCGTATTTTCGATCATTTTTTGCAATACCTTGATTATTCTTCCATGATTCGCGTTTCCTTCAGCTTTTCCGGCCATTATTCGTTTTGATTCTCTTTTATTCCATCCTTTCTTGCGTTTTTCCAGATTTTCTGTCTTCTTTGGCAAATTACCTCGTTTATTTCATTCTTTCTTGCGTTTTATCAATGTTTTAGGCCTTTCTTGGCAATCAACAAGATTTAAATTCAATTTAAACGTTTATTTTCGGTTTTTTTGCATCTTTTGGCGATTAACTTGGATTATTTCATTCTTTCTCGCGTTTACTCCTATTTTTTTTCTGAATTCCTTGGCAATTATCATTGTTTATTCCATTCCTTCTACCGTTTATTTCCCTTTTTTAGCTTTTGCTTGGCTAAAATCCTCTTCTATTCCTTCTTTTTCAGCACTTTCTTACGATTTTTAGTCTTCCATTGCGAATTATCTCTTTTATTCTATTCTTTCTTGCGTTTAAAATCGTTTTTTTCGATCATTTTTGGCAAATACCTTGTTTATTCTTTTCTGATTCGCGTTTACTCCAGCTTTACCGGCCATTATTGGCTTTGATTCTCTTTTATTCCATCCTTTCTTGCTTTTTTACAGATTTTCTGTCTTCTTTGGCAAAATACCTCGTTTTTTTCATTCTTTCTTGCGTTTTATCAATGTTTTAGGCCTTTCTTGGCAATCAACAAAGTTGTACCTTCGTTTTTCTCGATTAACGCCGGTTCTATTGCTTCCTTGGCTATTAACTTGGATTATTTCATTCTTTTTGCGTTTACTCCCATTTTTTCTGTCTTCCTTGACAATTATCATTGTTTATTCCATTTCTTCTCCCGTTTATTGCCGTTTTTTCGCTTATGCTTGGCAAAAATCCTCTTCTATTTCCACTTTTTCAGCACTTTCTTACGATTTTCATTCTTCCATTGCGAATTACCTTTTTATTCCATTCTTTCTTGCGTTTAATATCGTGTTTTCGATCATTTTTGGCAAATACCTTGATATTCTTCCATGATTCGCGTTTACTCCAGATTTTCCTGCCATTATTGGCTTTCATTCTCTTTTATTCCATCCTTTCTTGCGTTTTTCCATATTTTCTGTCTTCTTTGGCAAATTACCTCGTTTGTTTCGTTCTTTCTTGCGTTTTATCAATGTTTTTCGGCCTTTCTTGGTAATCAACAAAGTTTTATTTTCGTTTTTTGCGTTTAATCTCGGTTTTTTTTGCTTCATTGGCGATAAACATGGATTATTTCATTCTTTCTCGCGTTTACTCTCATTTTTGTAGTGTTCCTTGGCAATTATAATTGTTTATTCCATTCTATCTCCCGTTTATTACCGCTTTTTTATATTATGCTTGGCGAAAATCCTCTTTTATTCCTTCTTTTTCAGCACTTTCTTACGATTTTGGTCTTCCATTGCGAATTACTTCTTTTATTCTATTCTTTCTTGCGTTTAAAATCGTATTTTCGATCATTTTTTGCAATACCTTGATTATTCTTCCATGATTCGCGTTTACTCTAGCTTTTCCGGCCATTATTGGCTTTGAATCTCTTATATGCCATCCTTTCTTGAGTTTTCTCCAGATTATCTGTCTTCTTTGGCAAATTACCTCGTTTATTTCATTCTTTCTTGCGTTTTCTAAATGTTTTAGGCCTTTCTTGGCAATCAACAAAGTTCAACCTTCGTTTTTTTGCGTTTAATCCTGGTTTTTTTGCTTCAATGGCGATTAACTTGGATTATTTCATTCTTTCTCGCGTTTACTCCCATTTTTTCTGTCTTCCCTGACAATTATCATTGTTTATTCTAGTTCTTCTCCCGTTTATTACCGTTTTTTTTTGCTTA
>JAJPWW010000270.1:0-29071 GCA_028673005.1 Tanypteryx hageni
GGGGGGCGGAAAGTTGGAGGGGCGGCAAGTGGGGGGAGGTGGCATGTGGGGGGGAAGGCGGCAAGTGGGTGAGGGGCGGCAAGTGGGGGGGGGGGCGAGGCGGAAATGGGGGAGGGCTGCAAGTGAGGGGAGGCGACATGTGGGGGGGGAGGCGGCAAGTGGGTGGGGGGAGGCGGCAAGCGGTGGGAAGGCGGCAAGTGGGGGGGGAGGCGGCATATGGGGGGGGGGGCAAGTGGGGGTGGGGGGCGGCAAATGGTGGGGAGGCGGCAAGTGAGGGTGGGCAAGTGAGGGTGGGCAAGTGGGGGGGGGGGGGCGGAAAGTGGGGGGGAGGCGGCAAGTGGGGGGGGGAGGCGTCAAGTGGGGGGGGGGGCGGCAAGTGGGGGGGTCGGCAAGTGGGGGGCGGCAAGAGGGGGGGTGCGGCAAGTGGGGGGGGGGGGGGCAAGTGGGGGGGGGGGGCAAGTGGAGGGGGCGAAGCGGAAAGTGGGGGGGGGGGGGCGAGGCGGCATGTAGGAGGGGCGAGGCGGAAATTGGGGGGGGGGCGTGGGGGAAAGTGGGTGGGGAGGCGGAAAGTTGGGGGGGGGCGGCAAGTGGGGGGAGGTGGCATGTGAGGGGGGGAGGCGGCAAGTGGGGGAGGGGGGAAATGGTGGGGGGGTGAGGCGGAAATTGGGGGGGGGCGGCAAGTGGGGGGAGGCGACATGTGGGGGGGGAGAGCGGCAAGTCGGGGGGGGGGCGGAAAATTGGGGGGGGCGGGAAAGTTGGGGGGGGCGGCAAGTGGGGGGAGGTGGCATGTGGGGGGGAAGGCGGCAAGTGGGGGGGGGAGGCGGCAAGTGGGGGGAGGCTGCAAGCGGTGGGGGAGGCGGCAAGTGGGGGGGGGGAGGTGGCATATGGGGGGGGTCGGCAGGTGGGGGGGGCGGCAAATGGTGGGGGGGCGGCAAGTTGGAGGGCGGCAAGTGAGGGGAGGCAAGTGGGGGGGGGGCGGAAAGGGGGGGGAGGCGGCAAGTGGTGGGGGAGGCGGCAAGTGGGGGGGGAGGCGGCAAATGGGGGGGGCGGAAAGTGAGGGGGGTCGAGGCGGCAAGTGGGGGGGGTCGGCAAGTGGGGGGGGCGGCAAGAGGGGGGGGGGGCAAGTGGGGGGGGGCAAGTGGGGGGGGCAAGTGGGGGGGGGAAGAAAGTGGGGGGGGGCAAGTGGGGGGGGGGCAATAATGTCCAAGGGCTAAACAAAAGTCAAACACTTAAAAAACAACGGGAGAGGACAGGAAAATATCACAAGTAGCAACAGCTGGCAACCGCGAGGAAGGGAGAGAGTAAGCGGGAGTGGGGGTTTGTCTGCGCAGGTCGTCATCTACGCGTTACTGCTATAGTTGGCGCTTGCTTGCTGCGAGCATCTCATCTCGCCTCGAAGAAACATTCCTTTTTCAGGTAGACGTCTCGTCATCGCCTATATCCCTTTAATTCCAAAGATTTCCGTTTGCCCACGCCTCGCGACAATTGTTTAAAACAATCCCCAAATGTCGCAATTTCAAACATTTTACAACGTCTTCATCGCGGGATACTAATGCTACGCGTTTCAGCAGAATTTTGAAGTTGTGGCACTTGTAGAAGTGAAACGGTATTTTTCCAATTTTTTTAAATTTAAATAATTTTTAAAGACCTTCGCAATTGATGTATGGCAAAATCAAAACGTTTGTTCGTGAAAGTTTATTATTTTGTTAATATTTTGAAAATTTCAGCATCCTAGCTCATCCCCTAATACCTAAACAGTTTTCTATTTGTTTAAACATTTTGAGAATTTTTAACTGCCGAAGAAAATAATATATCGAAATCGTGGTGGTCTCTCTCCAGTTCTTTTTTAGAATTCTACCTGCAAAAAAAATTTCAGAAGCGTAGCACGTGCAAAAGTGCATAAACCATGAGAATTGGTTTGAACAATTGCCAAATTTTTGCGTCCGCGTCGTCGAACTTTTTAGAGATTTTGTTTTTTTCTGGCGGCTCCGCAAAGAATTCTACTTAAGGAAAAAATTTCGAGTCTCCAGCTTATACGGAAGTGCCTGAAAATCGGTATCATACTGTGTTCTATACATATTCGTCGTCAATCATTTGTTTTTGGTCGGCAAACGACGAGATTCGCGTCTTTTCCCACGACAGAAGGCACAAAAAGCGCAATTTCTGTGAATTAATTTCGTGCACTTGCCGGTAAGCTCGGAGGTTGAAATTTTCAGTGTCGCTAGATGGTCGCAATATCTATCGGGAATTGTCGTCGATTTTTGCTCACTGTGTCTTGGGTTCGACTCCAGAGACCCCGGAATATCTCCAATAAGTTAGCGTGGGGGAACGCGATCTAATAAGCTTAGGAAGCTGAAATTTTGCAAGATTATACGACTTTTCTCGGAACCGACTACAAAAATCGAAAAATTTTAAAATTGTCAGTTTCTAAGAGTCGATATAACCCCATTTGTACATTAAAGTTCGATAATTTTTATCTTGAAAACTATATGCCGCACGTTCAAGATCTCGGTATCATTATTTAGGTGATTACACGTAGAAAAAAAGAGAATTTTTAAAAATTTAAAAAAAGTCGACCGCTAATAACAATTCGCAATTGTTTAAACAACTTTTGAACGTTTTCGTATTTCCGAATGCGCTGCGGAGCTAAAAGTGCCTTTACGAGTAGAATTCCGAAACATGATCTGATAGGGACAACTCCGATTTCGATATTTCATTTTGTCCTGCAGTTAAAAATTCTTAAAATTTTAACGGAAGGGTTAATGTTCAGCTCCTACGAGGAGAGTTTGACAGCCGAAATTCGCGAGTTATTTGGAAATTATTTCGGTTTTAACATTTAACTTCCGAGAGTGTGGTGAAAAACTCCAAATTCGGCAGAAATGAGACGTTTGGACGATATACTTAAGAATGCAAAAATTGGCGATCGTTTCGCTCCATCGCAGTTGGAGCGGCGTGGTAGGCCTCCGGGCTGATTCGAGCGGCGTGGGTAGGTCGCCGGCGGGGCACCGGCCGAAGGGAAGGAGGCGGAAAGTGGGGGGGGGGGGTGGCAAGTGGGGGGGGAATCGGCGAGGCGGAAAGTGGGGTGGGCGGCAAGTGGGGGCGAGGCGGAAAGTGGGGGGGGGGGCGAGGCGGCAAGTGTGGGGGGGGTGGCAAGTGGGGGGCGGCAAGTGGGGGGGGGGCGAGGCGGGAAGAGGGGGGGAACCGGCAAGTGGGGGGGGCAAGGCGGCAATTGTGGGGGGGAGGTGAAAAGTGGGGGGGGGGGCGAGACGGCAAGTGTGGGGGGAGGCGGCAATTGTGGGGGGGAGGCGGCAAGTGTGGGGGGGCGAGGCGGAAAGTGGGGGGGGCGAGGGGGGAAACTGGGGGGGGGGCGAGCCGGATAGTGAGGGGGGCGGAAAGTTGGAGGGGCGGCAAGTGGGGGGAGGTGGCATTTGGGGGGGAAGGCGGCAAGTGGGTGAGGGGCGGCAAGTGGGGGGGGGGCGAGGCGGAAATGGGGGAGGGCTGCAAGTGAGGGGAGGCGACATGTGGGGGGGGAGGCGGCAAGTGGGTGGGGGAGGCGGCAAGCGGTGGGAAGGCGGCAAGTGGGGGGGGAGGCGGCATATGGGGGGGGGCAAGTGGGGGTGGGGGGGCGGCAAATGGTAGGGAGGCGGCAAGTGAGGTTGGGCAAGTGGGGGGGGGGGGGCGGAAAGTGGGGGGGGAGGCGGCAATTGGGGGGGGGAGGCGTCAAGTGGGGGGTGGCGGCAAGTGGGGGGGTCGGCAAGTGGGGGGCGGCAAGAGGGGGGGTGCGGCAAGTGGGGGGGGGGCAAGTGGGGGGGGGGCAAGTGGAGGGGGCGAAGCGGAAAGTGGGGGGGGGGCGAGGCGGCATGTAGGAGGGGCGAGGCGGAAATTGGGTGGGGGCGTGGGGGAAAGTGGGTGGGGAGGCGGAAAAGGGGGGGGCGGAAAGTTGGGGGGGGCGGCAAGTGGGGGGAGGTGGCATGTGAGGGGGGGAGGCGGCAAGTGGGGGGGGCGAATGGTGGGGGGGTGAGGCGGAAATTGGGGGGGGGGGCGGCAAGTGGGGGGAGGCGACATGTGGGGGGGGGAGGCGGCAAGTCGGGGGGGGGGGGCGGAAAATTGGGGAGGGCGGAAAGTTGGGGGGGGCGGCAAGTGGGGGGAGGTGGCATGTGGGGGGGAAGGCGGCAAGTGGGGGGGGAGGCGGCAAGTGGGGGGAGGCTGCAAGCGGTGGGGAGGCGGCAAGTGGGGGGGGGGGAGGTGGCATATGGGGGGGGGTCGGCAGGTGGGGGGGGGGCGGCAAATGGTGGGGGGGGGCGGCAAGTTGGAGGGCGGCGAGTGAGGGGAGGCAAGTGGGGGGGGGGGGCGGAAAGGGGGGGGAGGCGGCAAGTGGTGGGGGAGGCGGCAAGTGGGGGGGAGGCGGCAAATGGGGGGGGCGGAAAGTGAGGGGGGTCGAGGCGGCAAGTGGGGGGGGGCGGCAAGTGGGGGGGGCGGCAAGAGGGGGGGGGGCAAGTGGGGGGCGCAAGTGGGGGGGGGCAAGTGGGGGGGGGAAGAAAGCGGGGGGGGGGCAAGTGGGGGGGGGCAATAATGTCCAAGGGCTAAACAAATGTCAAACACTTAAAAAACAACGGGAGAGGACAGGAAAATATCACAAGTAGCAACAGCTGGCAACCGCGAGGAAGGGAGAGAGTAAGCGGGAGTGGGGGTTTGTCTGCGCAGGTCGTCATCTACGCGTTACTGCTATAGTTGGCGCTTGCTTGCTGCGAGCATCTCATCTCGCCTCGAAGAAACATTCGTTTTTCAGGTAGACGTCTCGTCATCGCCTATATCCCCTTAATTCCAAAGATTTCCGTTTTCCCACGCCTCGCGACAATTGTTTTAAAACAATCCCCAAATGTCGCAATTTCAAACATTTTACAACGTCTTCATCGCGGGATACTAATGCTACGCGTTTCAGCAGAATTTTGAAGTTGTGGCACTTGTAGAAGTGAAACGGTATTTTTCCAATTTTTTTAAATTTAAATAATTTTTAAAGACCGCCGCAATTGATGTATGGCAAAATCAAAACGTTTGTTCGTGAAAGTTTATTACTTTGTTAATATTTTGAAAATTTCAGCTTCCTAGCTCATCCCCTAGTACCTAAACAGTTTTCTATTTGTTTAAACATTTTGAGAATTTTTAACTGCCGAAGAAATTAATATATCGAAATCGTGGTGGTCTCTCTCCAGTTCTTTTTTGGAATTCTACCTGCAAAAACAATTTCAGCTGCGTAGCACGTGCGAAAGTGCATAAACCATGAGAATTGGTTTGAACAATTGCCAAATTTTTGCGTCCGCGTCGTCGAACTTTTTAGAGATTTTGTTTTTTTCTGGGCGGCTCCGCAAAGAATTCTACTTAAGGAAAAAATTTCGAGTCTCCAGCTTATCCGGAAGTGCCTGAAAATCGGTATCATACTGTGTTCTATATATATTCGTCGTCAATTATTTGTTTTTGGTCGGCAAACGACGAGATTCGCGTTTTTTCCCACGACAGAGGGCACAAAAAGCGCAATATCTGTGAATTAATTTCGTGCACTTGCCGGTAAGCTCGGAGGTTGAAATTTTCAGTGTCGCTAGATGGCCGCAATATCTATCGGGGATTGTCGTCGCTTTTGCTCACGGTGTCTTGGGTTCGACTCCAGAGACCCCGGAATATCTCCCATAAGCTAGCGTGGGGGAACGCGATCTAATAAGCTTAGGAAGCTGAAATTTTGCAAGATTATACGACTTTTCTCGGAACCGACTACAAAAATCGAAAATTTCAAAATTGTCAGTTTTCTAGGGGTCGATTTAAACCCCATTTGTACATTAAAGTTCGATAATTTTTATCTTGAAAACTATATGCCGCACGTTCAAGATCTTGGTATCATTATTTAGGCGATTACACTTAGAAAAAAAAGAAAATTTTTAAAAAGTTTAAAAAAGTCGACCGCTAATAACAATTCGCAATTGTTTAAACAACTTTTGAACGTTTTCGTATTTCCGAATGCGCTGCGGAGCTAAAAGTTCCTTTACGAGTAGAATTCCGAAACATGATCTGATAGGGACAACTTCGATTTCGATATTTCATTTTGTCCTGCAGTTAAAAATTCTTAAAATTTTAACGGAAGGGTTAATGTTCAGCTCCTACGAGGAGAGTTTGACAGCCGAAATTCGCGAGTTATTCGGAAATTATTTCGGTTTTAACATTTAACTTCCGAGAGTGTGGTGAAAAACTCCAAATTCGGCAGAAATGTGTCGTGTGCACGATATTCCTAAGAATGCAAAAATTTGCGATCGTTTCGCTCCATCGCAGTTGGAGCGGCGTGTTAGGTCTCCGGGCTGATTCGAGCGGCGTGGTAGGTCGCCGGCGGGGGCACCGGCCGAAGGGGGGGGAGGCGGAAAGTGGGGGGGGGGGTGTCAGGTGGGGGGGGGCGGCAAGTGGGGGGGCGAGGCGGAAAGTGAGGGGAGAGGCGGAAAGTGGGGGGGGGGCGAGGCGAAAATGGGGGGAGGCAGCAAGTGGGGGGGGCGAGTTGGAAAGTGGGGGGGGGGGGGCGAGGCGGCAAGTGTGGGGGGCGGCAAGTGGGGGGGGGGGGGCGACATGTGGGCGGAGAGGTGAAAAGTGGGGGGGGGGGCGAGACGGGAAGTGTGGGGGTGAGGCGGCATGTGGGGGGGGAGGCGGCAAGTGGGGGGGGCGGCAAGTGGGGGGGGCAGGCGGCAAAGGGGGGGGGGGCGAGGCGGCAAAGGGGGGAGGCGGCAAGTAAGGGGTGGGCGAGGCGGCAATTATGTGGGTGGCGGCATGTGGGGGGAGGCGAAATGTGGGGGGGAGGGCGAGACGGCAAGTGTGGGGGGGGGGAGGCGTGAGTGGGGGGGGAGGCGGCAAAGGGGTGGGGCGCGTGGCGGGAAAGGGGGGAGGCGGCATGTGGGGGAAGAGACGGAAAGTGGGGGAGGCGGAAATTGGGAGGGAGGAGGAAAGTGGGTGGGAGGCGGCAAGTGGAGGGGGGAGGCAGCAAGTGGGGGGGGCGGCAAGTGGGGGGGTGGGGGGAAGCGGCAAGTGGGGGGGGATGCGGCAAGTGGGGGGGGGAGTCGGGGGGGAAGTGGGGGCGAGGGCGAAGCGGAAAGTGGGGGGGGGGGCGAGGCGGCATGTAGGAGGGGGGAGGCGGAAAGGGGGGGGGGCGAGGCGGAAAGTGGGGGGGGGGCAAGGCGGAAAGTTGGGGGGGGGAAGTGGGTGGGGAGGCGGAAAAGGGGGGGGATGGGGGGGCGGCAAGTGGGGGAGGTGGCTTGTGAGGGGGGAGGCGGCAAGTGGGGGTGGGCAAATGGTGGGGGGGGCAAGCCGGAAATTGGGGGGGGGGCGGCAAGTGGGGGGAGGCGACATGTGGGGGGGGAGGCGGCAAGTGGGGGGGGGGGTGGAAAATTGGGGGGGGGGGCGGAAAGTTGGGGGGGGCGGCAAGTGGGGGGAGGTGGCATGTGGGGGGGAAGGCGGCAACTGGGGAGGGAGGCGGCAAGTGGGGGGGGAAAGTGGGTGGGGAGGCGGAAAAGGGGGGGGGGGGGGAAATGGGGGGGGGCGGCAAGTGGGGGGAGGTGGCATGGGGGAGGGGGCAAATGGTGGGGGGGGCGAGGCGGAAATTGGGGGGGGCGGCAAGTGGGGGGAGGCGACATGTGTGGGGGGAGGCGGCAAGTGTGAGGGGGGCGGAAAATTCGGGGGGGGGGGCGGAAAGTGGGTTGGGGCGGCAAGTGGGGGGAGGTGGCATGTGGGGGGGAAGGCGGCAAGTGGGGGGGGGAGGCGGCAAGTGGGGGGAGGCGGCAAGCGGTGGGGAGGCGGCAAGTGGGGGGGAGGCGGCATATGGAGGGGGGGTCGACAAGTGGGGGGGGGCGGCTAATGATGGGGGGGCTGCAAGTTGGAGGGCGGCAAGTGAGGGGAGGCAAGTGGGGGGGGGGCGGAAAGGGGGGGGAGGCGGCAAGTGGGGGGGGAGGCGGCAAATGGGGGGGGAGGCGGCAAATGGGGGGGGGGGGCGGAAAGTGAGGGGTGGGTCGAGGCGGCAAGTGGGGGGGGGGCGGCAAGAAGGGGGGGTCGGCAAGTGGGGGAGCGGCAAGAGGGGGGGGCGCCAAGTGGGGGGGGGCAAGTGGGGGGGGGGAGGTGGGGGGGGCAAGTGGGGGGGGGGGGCAAGTGGGGGGGGGCAAGTTGGGGGGGGGCAAGTGGGAGGGGGCAAGTGGGGGGGCAAGAATGTCCAAGAGCTAAGCAAAAGTCCAACACGTAAAAAACAACGGGAGAGGACAGGAAAATATCACAAGTAGCAACAGCTGGCAACCGCGAGGAAGGGAGAGGGTAAGCGGGAGTGGGGGTTTGTCTGCGCAGGTCGTCATCTACGCGTTACTGCTATAGTTGGCGCTTGCTTGCTGCGAGCATCTCATCTCGCCTCGAAGAAACATTCGTTTTTCAGGTAGACGTCTCGTCATCGCCTATATCCCTTTAATTCCAAAGATTTCCGTTTGCCCACGCCTCGCGACAATTGTTTAAAACAATCCCCAAATGTCGCAATTTCAAACATTTCACAACGTCTTCATCGCGGGATACTAATGCTACGCGTTTCAGCAGAATTTTGAAGTTGTGGCACTTCTAGAAGTGAAACGGTATTTTTCCAATTTTTTAATTTAAATAATTTTTAACGACCGCCGTAATTTATGTATGGCAAAATCAAAACGTTTGTTCGTGAAAGTTCACCACTTTGTAAATATTTTGAAAATTTCAGCTTCCTAGCTCATCCCCTAGTACCTAAACTGTTTTCTATTTGTTTAAACATTTTGAGAATTTTTAACTGCCGATCAAATTAATATATCGAAATCTTGGTGGTCTCTCTCCAGTTCTTTTTTGGAATTCTACCTGCAAAAACAATTTCAGCTGCGTAGCACGTGCGAAAGTGCATAAACCATGAGAATTGGTTTGAACAATTGCCAAATTTTTGCGTCCGCGTCGTCGAACTTTTTAGAGATTTTGTTTTTTTCTGGGCGGCTTCGCAAAGAATTCTACTTAAGAAAAAATTTCGAGTCTCCCGCTTATCCGGAAGAGCCTGAAAATCGGTATCATACTGTGTTCTATACATATTCGTCGCATATTCGTCGTCAATCATTTGTTTTTGGTCGGCAAACGACGAGATTCCCGTATTTTCCCACGACAGAAGGCACAAAAAGCACAATATCTGTGAATTAATTTCGTGCACTTGCCGGTAAGCTCGGAGGTTGAAATTTTCAGTGTCGCTAGATGGTTGCAATATCTATCGGGAATTGTTGTCGCTTTTGCTCACGGTGTCTTGGATTCGACTCCAGAGACCCCGGAATATCTCCAATAAATTAGCGTTGGGAAACGCGATCTAATAAGCTTAGGAAGCTGAAATTTTGCAAGATTATACGACTTTTCTCGGAACCGACTAAAAAATCGAAAATTTTAAAATTGTCAGTTTCTAAGAGTCGATTTAACCCCATTTGTACATTAAAGTTAGATAATTTTTATCTTGAAAACTATATGCCGCACGTTCAAGATCTCGGTACCATTATTTAGGCGATTACACGTAGAAAAATAGAAAATTTTTAAAAAGTTAAAAAAAGTCGACCGCTAATAACAATTCGCAATTGTTTAAACAACTTTTGAACGTTTTCAAATTTCCGAATGCGCTGCGGAGCTAAAAGTGCCTTTACGAGTAGAATTCCGAAACATGATCTGATAGGGACAACTCCGATTTCGATATTTCATTTTGTCCTGCAGTTAAAAATTCTTAAAATTTTAACGGAAGGGTTAATGTTCAGCTCCTACGAGGAGAGTTTGACAGCCGAAATTCGCTAGTTATTCGGAAATTATTTCGGTTTTAACATTTAACTTCCGAGAGTGTGGTGAAAAACTCCAAATTCGGCAGAAATGTGTTGTGTGGACGATATTCTTAAGAATGCAAAAATTGGCGATCGTTTCGCTCCATCGCAGTTGGAGCGGCATGGTAGGCCTCCGGGCTGATTCGAGCGGCGTGGTAGGTCGCCGGCGGGGCACAGGCCGAAGGGAAGGAGGCGGAAAGTGGGGGGGGGGTGGCATGTGGGGGGGGAATCGGCGAGGCGGAAAGTGGGGTGGGCGGCAGGTGGGGGGGAGGCGGAAAGTGGGGGGGGGCGAGGCGGCAAGTGTGGGGGGGTGGCAAGTGGGGGGGGGGCGAAGCGGGAAGAGGGGGGGAACCGGCAAGTGGGGGGGGCAAGGCGGCAATTGTGGGGGGGAGGCGAAAGGTGGGGGGGGGGGAGGTGGGACGGCAAGTGTGGGGGGAGGCGGCAATTGTGGGGGGAGGCGGCAAGTGTGGGGGGCGAGGCGGAAATTGGGGGGGGGGGCGTGGGGGAAAGTGGGAGGGGAGGCGGAAAAGGGGGGGGCGGAATGTTGGGGGGGGCGGCAAGTGGGGGGAGGTGGCATGTGAGGGGGGGAGGCGGCAAGTGGGGGGGGCAAATGGTGGGGGGGTGAGGCGGAAATTGGGGGGGGCGGCAAGTGGGGGGAGGCGACATGTGGGGGGGAGGCGGCAAGTGGGGGGGGGGCGGAAAGTTGGGGGGGGCGGCAAGTGGGGGGAGGTGGCAAGTGGGGGGGGGAGGCGGCAAGTGGGGGGAGGCTGCAAGCGGTGGGGAGGCGGCAAGTGGGGGGGAGGGAGGCGGCATATGGGGGTGGGGTCGGAAGGTGGGGGGGAGGGAGGCGGCATATGGGGGTGGGGTCGGAAGGTGGGGGGGGCGGCAAATGGTGGGGGGGCGGCAAGTTGGAGGGCGGCAAGTGAGGGGAGGCAAGTGGGGGGGGGGGAGGCGGCAAGTGGGGGGGGGAGGCGGCAAGTGGGGGGGGAGGCGGCAAATGGGGGGGCGGAAAGTGAGGGGGGTCGAGGCGGCAAGTGGGGGGGGTCGGCAAGTTGGGGGGGGGCAAGAGGGGGGGGGCAAGTGGGGGGGGGCAAGTGGGGGGGGAAGAAAGTGGGGGGGGCAAGTGGGGGGGGGCAATAATGTCCAAGAGCTAAGCAAAAGTCAAACACTTAAAAAACAACGGGAGAGGACAGGAAAATATCACAAGTAGCAACAGCTGGCAACCGCGAGGAAGGGAGAGAGTAAGCGGGAGTGGGGGTTTGTCTGCGCAGGTCGTCATCTACGCGTTACTGCCATAGTTGGCGCTTGCTTGCTGCGAGCATCTCATCTCGCCTCGAAGAAACATTCGTTTTTCAGGTAGACGTCTCGTCATCGCCTATATCCCCTTTAATTCCAAAGATTTCCGTTTGCCCACGCCTCGCGACAATTGTTTAAAACAATCCCCAAATGTCGCAATTTCAAACATTTTACAACGTCTTCATCGCGGGATACTAATGCTACGCGTTTCAGCAGAATTTTGAAGTTGTGGCACTTCTAGAAGTGAAACGGTATTTTTCCAATTTTTTTAAATTTAAATAATTTTTAACGGCCGCCGCAATTGATGTTTGGCAAAATCAAAACGTTTGTTCGTGAAAGTTTACCACTTTGTTAATATTTTGAAAATTTCAGCTTCCTAGCTCATCCCCTAGTACCTAAACAGTTTTCTATTTGTTTAAACAATTTGAGAATTTTTAACTGCCGAAGAAATTATTATATCGAAATCGTGGTGGTCTCTCTCAAGTTTTTTTTTGGAATTCTACCTGCAAAAAAAATTTTAGCTGCGTAGCACGTGCGAAAGTGCATAAACCATGAGAATTGGTTTGAACAATTGCCAATTTTTTGCGTCCGCGTCGTCGAACTTTTTAGAGATTTTGTTTTTTTCTGGGCGGCTCCGCAAAGAATTCTACTTAAGTAAAAAATTTCGAGTCTCCAGCTCATCCGGAAGTGCCTGAAAATCGGTATCATACTGTGTTCTATACATATTCGTCGTCAATCATTTGTTTTTGGTCGGCAAACGACGAGATTCGCGTCTTTTCCCACGACAGAAGGCACAAAAAGCGCAATTTCTGTAAATTAATTTCGTGCACTTGCCGGTAAGCTCGGAAGTTGAAATTTTCAGTGTCGCTAGATGGTCGCAATATCTATCGGGAATTGTCGTCGATTTTGCTCACGGTGTCTTGGGTTCGACTCCAGAGACCCCGGAATATCTCCAATAAGTTAGCGTGGGGGAACGCGATCTAATAAGATTAGGAAGCTGAAATTTTGCAAGATTATACGACTTTTCTCGGAACCGACTACAAAAATCAAAAATTTCAAAATTATCAGTTTCTAGGGGTCGATTAAACCCCATTTGTACATTAAAGTTCGATAATTTTTATCTTGAAAACTATATGCCGCACGTTCAAGATCTTGGTATCATTATTTAGGCGATTACACTTAGAAAAAAAGAAAATTTTTAAAAAGTTTAAAAAAGTCGACCGCTAATAACAATTCGCAATTGTTTAAACAACTTTTCAACGTTTTCGTATTTCCGAATGCGCTGCGGAGCTAAAAGTTCCTTTACGAGTAGAATTCCGAAACATGATCTGATAGGGACAACTTCGATTTCGATATTTCATTTTGTCCTGCAGTTAAAAATTCTTAAAATTTTAACGGAAGGGTTAATGTTCAGCTCCTACGAGGAGAGTTTGACAGCCGAAATTCGCGAGTTATTCGGAAATTATTTCGGTTTTAACATTTAACTTCCGAGAGTGTGGTGAAAAACTCCAAATTCGGCAGAAATGTGTCGTGTGCACGATATTCCTAAGAATGCAAAAATTTGCGATCGCTCCATCGCAGTTGGAGCGGCGTGTTAGGTCTCCGGGCTGATTCGAGCGGCGTGGTAGGTCGCCGGCGGGGCACGGCCGAAGGGGGGGGAGGCGGAAAGTGGGGGGGGGGTGTCAGGTGGGGGGGGGCGGCAAGTGGGGGGGCGAGGCGGAAAGTGAGGGGAGAGGCGGAAAGTGGGGGGGGGGCGAGGCGAAAATGGGGGGAGGCAGCAAGTGGGGGGGCGAGTTGGAAAGTGGGGGGGGGGCGAGGCGGCAAGTGTGGGGGGCGGCAAGTGGGGGGGGGCGGCATGTGGGCGGAGAGGTGAAAAGTGGGGGGGGGGGCGAGACGGGAAGTGTGGGGGTGAGGCGGCATGTGGGGGGGAGGCGGCAAGTGGGGGGGGCGGCAAGTGGGGGGGGCAGGCGGCAAAGGGGGGGGGGCGAGGCGGCAAAGGGGGGAGGCGTCAAGTAAGGGGTGGGCGAGGCGGCAATTATGTGGGTGGCGGCATGTGGGGGGAGGCGAAATGTGGGGGGAGGGCGAGACGGCAAGTGTGGGGGGAGGCGGTGAGTGGGGGGGGAGGCGGCAAAGGGGGGGGCGCGTGGCGGGAAAGGGGGGAGGCGGCATGTGGGGGAAGAGACGGAAAGTGGGGGAGGCGGAAATTGGGGGGGAGGAGGAAAGTGGGTGGGAGGCGGCAAGTGGAGGGGGGGAGGCAGCAAGTGGGGGGGGCGGCAAGTGGGGGGGTGGGGGGAAGCGGCAAGTGGGGGGGTGCGGCAAGTGGGGGGGGGGGAGTCGGGGGGGAAGTGGGGGCGAGGGCGAAGCGGAAAGTGGGGGGGGGGGGGCGAGGCGGCATGTAGGAGTGGCGAGGCGGAAAGGGGGGGGGGGGCGAGGCGGAAAGTGGGGGGGGGGGGGCAAGGCGGAAAGTTGGGGGGGGAAGTGGGTGGGGAGGCGGAAAAGGGGGGGGATGGGGGGGCGGCAAGTGGGGGAGGTGGCTTGTGAGGGGGGAGGCGGCAAGTGGGGGTGGGCAAATGGTGGGGGGGGCGAGCCGGAAATTGGGGGGGGGCGGCAAGTGGGGGGAGGCGACATGTGGGGGGAGGAGGCGGCAAGTGGGGGGGGGGGTGGAAAATTGGGGGGGGGGGGGGGCGGAAAGTTGGGGGGGGGCGGCAAGTGGGGGGAGGTGGCATGTGGGGGGGAAGGCGGCAACTGGGGGGGAGGCGGCAAGTGGGGGGGGAAAGTGGGTGGGGAGGCGGAAAAGGGGGGGGAAATGGGGGGGGGGGCGGCAAGTGGGGGGAGGTGGCATGGGGGAGGGGGCAAATGGTGGGGGGGGGCGAGGCGGAAATTGGGGGGGGCGGCAAGTGGGGGGAGGCGACATGTGGGGGGGGAGGCGGCAAGTGTGAGGGGGGCGGAAAATTCGGGGGGGGGGCGGAAAGTGGGTTGGTGCGGCAAGTGGGGGGAGGTGGCATGTGGGGGGGAAGGCGGCAAGTGGGGGGGGGAGGCGGCAAGTGGGGGGAGGCGGCAAGCGGTGGGGAGGCGGCAAGTGGGGGGGAGGCGGCATATGGAGGGGGGGGTCGACAAGTGGGGGGGGGGGCGGCTAATGATGGGGGGGGCTGCAAGTTGGAGGGCGGCAAGTGAGGGGAGGCAAGTGGGGGGGGGGGGGGCGGAAAGGGGGGGGAGGCGGCAAGTGGGGGGGGAGGTGGCAAATGGGGGGGGAGGCGGCAAATGGGGGGGGGGGCGGAAAGTGAGGGGTGGGTCGAGGCGGCAAGTGGGGGGGGCGGCAAGAAGGGGGGGTCGGCAAGTGGGGGAGCGGCAAGAGGGGGGGGCGCCAAGTGGGGGGGGGAGGTGGTGGGGGCAAGTGGGGGGGGGGCAAGTGGGGGGGGGGCAAGTTGGGGGGGGGCAAGTGGGAGGGGGCAAGTGGGGGGGCAAGAATGTCCAAGTGCTAAGCAAAAGTCCAACACGTAAAAAACAACGGGAGAGGACAGGAAAATATCACAAGTAGCAACAGCTGGCAACCGCGAGGAAGGGAGAGGGTAAGCGGGAGTGGGGGTTTGTCTGCGCAGGTCGTCATCTACGCGTTACTGCTATAGTTGGCGCTTGCTTGCTGCGAGCATCTCATCTCGCCTCGAAGAAACATTCGTTTTTCAGGTAGACGTCTCGTCATCGCCTATATCCCTTTAATTCCAAAGATTTCCGTTTGCCCACGCCTCGCGACAATTGTTTAAAACAATCCCCAAATGTCGCAATTTCAAACATTTTACAACGTCTTCATCGCGGGATACTAATGCTACGCGTTTCAGCAGAACTTTGAAGTTGTGGCACTTCTAGAAGTGAAAGGGTATTTTTCCAATTGTTTAAAACTTAAATAATTTTTAACGGCCGCCGCAATTGATGTATGGCAAAATTGAAACAGTTGTTCGTGAAAGTTCACCACTTTGTAAATATTTTGAAAATTTCAGCTTCCTAGCTCATCCCCTAGTACCTAAACAGTTTTCTATTTATTTAAACATATTGAAAATTTTTAACTGCCGAACAAATTAATATATCGAAATCGTGGTGGTCTCTCTCCAGTTCTTTTTTGGAATTCTACCTGCAAAAAAAATTTCAGCTGCGTAGCACGAGCGAAGGTGCATAAACCATGAGAATTTGTTTGAACAATTGCCAATTTTTTGCGTCCGCGTCGTCGAACTTTTTAGAGATTTTGTTTTTTTCTGGGCGGCTCCGCAAAGAATTCTACTTAAGGAAAAAATTTCGAGTCTCCAGCTCATCCGAAAGTGCCTGAAAATCGGTATCATACTGTGTTCTATATATATTCGTCGTCAATTATTTGTTTTTGGTCGGCAAACGACGAGATTCGCGTTTTTTCCCACGACAGAGGGCACAAAAAGCGCAATTTCTGTGAATTAATTTCGTGCACTTGCCGGTAAGCTCGGAGGTTAAAATTTTCAGTGTCGCTAGATGGCCGCAATATCTATCGGGAATTGTCGTCGCTTTTGCTCACGGTGTCTTGGGTTCGACTCCAGAGACCCCGGAATATCTCCCATAAGTTAGCGTGGGGGAACGCGATCTAATAAGCTTAGGAAGCTGAAATTTTGCAAGATTATACGACTTTTCTCGGAACCGACTACAAAAATCGAAAATTTTAAAATTGTCAGTTTCTAAGAGTCGATTAAACCCCTTTTGTACATTAAAGTTCGATAATTTTTATCTTGAAAACTATATGCCGCACGTTCAAGATCTCGGTATCATTATTTAGGTGATTACACGTAGAAAAAAAGAAAATTTTTAAAAAGTTAAAAAAAGTCGACCGCTAATAACAATTCGCAATTGTTTAAACAACTTTTGAACGTTTTCGTATTTCCGAATGCGCTGCGGAGCTAAAAGTGCCTTTACGAGTAGAATTCCGAAACATGATCTGATAGGGACAACTCCGATTTCGATATTACATTTTGTCCTGCAGTTAAAAATTCTTAAAATTTTAACGGAAGGGTTAATGTTCAGCTCCTACGAGGAGAGTTTGACAGCCGAAATTCGCGAGTTATTCGGAAATTATTTCGGTTTTAACATTTAACTTCCGAGAGTGTGGTGAAAAATTCCAAATTCGGCAGAAATGTGTCGTGTGGACGATATTCTTAAGAATGCAAAAATTGGCGATCGTTTCGCTCCATCGCAGTTGGAGCGGCGTGGTAGGCCTCCGGGCTGATTCGAGCGGCGTGGTAGGTCGCCGGCGGGGCACAGGCCGAAGGGAAGGAGGCGGAAAGTGGGGGGGGGGGTGGCATGTGGGGGGGGGAATCGGCGAGGCGGAAAGTGGGGTGGGCGGCAGGTGGGGGGGAGGCGGAAAGTGGGGGGGGGCGAGGCGGCAAGTGTGGGGGGGGTGGCAAGTGGGGGGCGGCAAGTGGGGGGGGCGAAGCGGGAAGAGGGGGGGAACCGGCAAGTGGGAGGGGCAAGGCGGCAATTGTGGGGGGGAGGCGAAAAGTGGGGGGGGGGGTGAGACGGCAAGTGTGGGGGGAGGCGGCAATTGTGGGGGGAGGCGGCAAGTGTGGGGGGCGAGGCGGAAAGTGGGGGGGCGAGGGGGAAAGTGGGGGGGGGGGCGAGGCGGAAAGTGAGGGGGGCGGAAAGTTGGAGGGGCGGCAAGTGGGGGGAGGTGGCATGTGGGGGGGAAGGCGGCAAGGGGGTGAGGGGCGGCAAGTGGGGGGGGGGGGGCGAGGCGGAAATGGGGGAGGGCTGCAAGTGAGGGGAGGCGACATGTGGGGGGGGAGGCGGCAAGTGGGTGGGGGAGGCGGCAAGCGGTGGGAAGGCGGCAAGTGGGAGGGGGAGGCGGCATATGGGGGGGGGGGCAAGTGGGGGTGGGGGGCGGCAAATGGTGGGGAGGCGGCAAGTGAGGGTGGGCAAGTGGGGGGGGGGGCGGAAAGTGGGGGGGAGGCGGCAAGTGGGGGGGGGAGGCGTCAAGTGGGGGGGGGGGGTGGCAAGTGGGGGGGGTCGGCAAGTGGGGGGGCGGCAAGAGAGGGGGGGGGGGCAAGTGGGGGGGGGCAAGTGGAGGGGGCGAAGCGGAAAGTGGGGGGGGGGCGAGGCGGCATGTAGGAGGGGCGAGGCGGAAATTGGGGGGGGGGCGTGGGGGAAAGTGGGTGGGGAGGCGGAAAAGGGGGGAGCGGAAAGTTGTGGGGGGCGGCAAGTAGGGGTAGGTGGCATGTGAGGGGGGGAGGCGGCAAGTGGGGGGGGTGGCAAATGGTGGGGGGGTGAGGCGGAAATTGGGGGGGGCGGCAAGTGGGGGAAGGCGACATGTGGGGGGGGGAGGCGGCAAGTGGGGGGGGGGGCGGAAGGTTAGGGGGGGCGGCAAGTTGGATGAGGTGGCATGTGGGGGGGAAGGCGGCAAGTGTGGGGTGAGGCGGCAAGTGGGAGGAGGCTGCAAGCGGTGGGGAGGCGGCAAATGGGGGGGGGGGAGGAGGCATATGGGGGGGGGGGGTCGGCAGGTGGGGGGGGCGGCAAATGGTGGGGGGGCGGCAAGTTGGAGGGCGGCAAGTGAGGGGAGGCAAGTGGGGGGGGGGGGCGGAAAGGGGGGGGAGGCGGCAAGTGAGGGGGGGGAGGCGGCAAGTGGGGGGGGAGGCGGCAAATGGGGGGGCGGAAAGTGAGGGGGGTCGAGGCGGCAAGTGGGGGGGGGTCGGCAAGTGGGGGGGGCGGCAAGAGGGGGGGGGCAAGTGGGGGGGGAAGAAAGTGGGGGGGGGCAAGTAGGTGGGGGAAATAATGTCCAAGAGCTAAGCAAAAGTCAAACACTTAAAAAAACAACGGGAGAGGACAGGAAAATATCATAAGTAGCAACAGCTGGCAACCGCGAGGAAGGGAGAGAGTAAGCGGGAGTGGGGGTTTGTCTGCGCAGGTCGTCATCTACGCGTTACTGCTATAGTTGGCGCTTGCTTGCTGCGAGCATCTCATCTCGCCTCGAAGAAACATTCGTTTTTCAGGTAGACGTCTCGTCATCGCCTATATCCCTTTAATTCCAAAGATTTCCGTTTTCCCACGCCTCGCGACAATTGTTTAAAACAATCCCCAAATGTCGCAATTTCAAACATTTTACAACGTCTTCATCGCGGGATACTAATGCTACGCGTTTCAGCAGAATTTTGAAGTTGTGGCACTTCTAGAAGTGAAACGGTATTTTTCCAATTTTTTAAAATTTAAATAATTTTTAACGGCCGCCGCAATTGATGTATGGCAAAAACAAAATCTTTGTTCGTGAAAGTTTACCACTTTGTAAATATTTTGAAAATTTCAGCTTCCTAGCTCATCCCCTAGTACCTAAACAGTTTTCTATTTGTTTAAACATTTTGAAAATTTTTAACTGCCGAACAAATTAATATATCGAAATCGTGGTGGTCTCTCTCCAGTTCTTTTTTGGAATTCTACCTCCAAAAAAAATTTCAGCTGCGTAGCACGAGCGAAGGTGCATAAACCATGAGAATTTGTTTGAACAATTGCCAATTTTTTGCGTCCGCGTCGTCGAACTTTTTAGACATTTTGTTTTTTTCTGGGCGGCTCCGCAAAGAATTCTACTTAAGGAAAAAATTTCGAGTCTCCAGCTCATCCGAAAGTGCCTGAAAATCGGTATCATACTGTGTTCTTTATATATTCGTCGTCAACCATTTGTTTTTGGTCGGCAAACGACGAGATTCGCGTCTTTTCCCACGACAGAAGGCACAAAAAGCGCAATTTCTGTGAATTAATTTCGTGCACTTGCCGGTAAGCTCGGAGGTTGAAATTTTCAGTGTCGCTAGATGGCTGCAATATCTATCGGGAATTGTCGTCGCTTTTTCTCACGGTGTCTTGGGTTCGACTCCAGAGACCCCGGAATATCTCCCATAAGTTAGCGTGGGGAACGCGATCTAATAAGCTTAGGAAGCTGAAATTTTGCAGGATTATACGACTTTTCTCGCAACCGACTACAAAAGTCGAAAATTTTAAAATTGTCAGTTTCTAAGAGTCGAATTAACCCCATTTGAACATTAAGTTCGATAATTTTTATCTTGAAAACTATATGCCGCACGTTCAAGTTCTCGGTATCATTATTTAGGCGATTACACGTAGAAAAAAAGAAAATTTTTAAAAAGTTAAAAAAAGTCGACCGCTAATAACAATTCGCAATTGTTTAAACAACTTTTGAACGTTTTCGTATTTCCGAATGCGCTGCGGAGCTAAAAGTGCCTTTACGAGTAGAATTCCGAAACATGATCTGATAGGGACAACTCCGATTTCGATATTACATTTTGTCCTGCAGTTAAAAATTCTTAAAATTTTAACGGAAGGGTTAATGTTCAGCTCCTACGAGGAGAGTTTGACAGCCGAAATTCGCGAGTTATTCGGAAATTATTTCGGTTTTAACATTTAACTTCCGAGAGTGTGGTGAAAAACTCCAAATTCGGCAGAAATGTGTCGTGTGGACGATATTCTTAAGAATGCAAAAATTGGCGATCGTTTCGCTCCATCGCAGTTGGAGCGGCGTGGTAGGCCTCCGGGCTGATTCGAGCGGCGTGGTAGGTCGCCGGCGGGGCACCGGCCGAAGGGAAGGAGGCGGAAAGTGGGGGGGGGTGGCATGTGGGGGGGGAATCGGCGATGCGGAAAGTGGGGTGGGCGGCAAGTGGGGGGGAGGCGGAAAGTGGGGGGGGGGGCCAGGCGGCAAGTGTGGGGGGGGTGGCAAGTGGGGGGCGGCAAGTGGGGGGGGGCGAAGCGGGAAGAGGGGGGGAACCGGCAAGTGGGGGGGGCAAGGCGGCAATTGTGGGGGGGAGGCGAAAAGTGGGGGGGGGGGGTGAGACGGCAAGTGTGGGGGGAGGCGGCAATTGTGGGGGGAGGCGGCAAGTGTGGGGGGCGAGGCGGAAAGTGGGGGGGCGAGGGGGAAAGTGGGGGGGGGGGGCGAGGCGGAAAGTGAGGGGGGCGGAACGTTGGAGGGGCGGCAAGTGGGGGGAGGTGGCATGTGGGGGGGAAGGCGGCAAGTGGGTGAGGGGCGGCAAGTGGGGGGGGGGGGGCGAGGCGGAAATGGGGGAGGGCTGCAAGTGAGGGGAGGCGACATGTGGGGGGGGGGAGGCGGCAAGTGGGTGGGGGAGGCGGCAAGCGGTGGGAAGGCGGCAAGTGGGGGGGGGGAGGCGGCATATGGGGGGGGGGCAAGTGGGGGTGGGGGGCGGCAAATGGTGGGGAGGCGGCAAGTGAGGGTGGGCAAGTGGGGGGGGGGGGCGGAAAGTGGGAGGGAGGCGGCAAGTGGGGGGGGGAGGCGTCAAGTGGGGGGGGGGGGTGGCAAGTGGGGGGGGTCGGCAAGGGGGGGGGCGGCAAGAGGGGGGGGGGCAAGTGGGGGGGGGGCAAGTGGAGGGGGCGAAGCGGAAAGTGGGGGGGGGGGGCGAGGCGGCATGTAGGAGGGGCGAGGCGGAAATTGTGGGGGGGCGTGGGGGAAAGTGGGTGGGGAGGCGGAAAAGGGGGGAGCGGAAAGTTGGGGGGGGCGGCAAGTAGGGGGAGGTGGCATGTGAGGGGGGGAGGCGGCAAGTGGGGGGGGGCAAATGGTGGGGGGGTGAGGCGGAAATTGGGGGGGGCGGCAAGTGGGGGAAGGCGACATGTGGGGGGGGAGGCGGCAAGTGGGGGGGGGCGGAAGGTTGGGGGGGGCGGCAAGTTGGATGAGGTGGCCTGTGGGGGGGAAGGCGGCAAGTGTGGGGGGAGGCGGCAAGTGGGAGGAGGCTGCAAGCGGTGGGGAGGCGGCAAGTGGGGGGGGAGGAGGCATATGGGGGGGGGGGTCGGCAGGTGGGGGGGGCGGCAAATGGTGGGGGGGCGGCAATTTGGAGGGCGGCAAGTGAGGGGAGGCAAGTGGGGGGGGGCGGAAAGGGGGGGGAGGCGGCAAGTGGGGGGGGGGAGGCGGCAAGTGGGGGGGGAGGCGGCAAATGGGGGGGCGGAAAGTGAGGGGGGTCGAGGCGGCAAGTGGGGGGGGTCGGCAAGTGGGGGGGGCGGCAAGAGGGGGGGGGGCAAGTGGGGGGGGGCAAGTGGGGGGGGAAGAAAGTGGGGGGGGCAAGTAGGTGGGGGAAATAATGTCCAAGAGCTAAGCAAAAGTCAAACACTTAAAAAAACAACGGGAGAGGACAGGAAAATATCATAAGTAGCAACAGCTGGCAACCGCGAGGAAGGGAGAGAGTAAGCGGGAGTGGGGGTTTGTCTGCGCAGGTCGTCATCTACGCGTTACTGCTATAGTTGGCGCTTGCTTGCTGCGAGCATCTCATCTCGCCTCGAAGAAACATTCGTTTTTCAGGTAGACGTCTCGTCATCGCCTATATCCCTTTAATTCCAAAGATTTCCGTTTTCCCACGCCTCGCGACAATTGTTTAAAACAATCCCCAAATGTCGCAATTTCAAACATTTTACAACGTCTTCATCGCGGGATACTAATGCTACGCGTTTCAGCAGAATTTTGAAGTTGTGGCACTTCTTGAAGTGAAACGGTATTTTTCCAATTTTTTAAAATTTAAATAATTTTTAACGGCCGCCGCAATTGATGTATGGCAAAAACAAAATCTTTGTTCGTGAAAGTTTACCACTTTGTAAATATTTTGAAAATTTCAGCTTCCTAGCTCATTTCCTAGTACCTAAACAGTTTTCTATTTGTTTAAACATTTTGAGAATTTTTAACTGCCGAAGAAATTAATATATCGAAATCGTGGTGGTCTCTCTCCAGTTCTTTTTTAGAATTCTACCTGCAAAAAAAATTTCAGCAGCGTAGCACGTGCGAAAGTGCATAAACCATGAGAATTGGTTTGAACAATTGCCAATTTTTTGCGTCCGCGTCGTCGAACTTTTTAGACATTTTGTTTTTTTTCTGGGCGGCTCCGCAAAGAATTCTACTTAAGGAAAAAATTTCGAGTCTCCAGCTCATTCGGAAGTGCCTGAAAATCGGTATCATACTGTGTTCTATATATATACGTCGTCTATCATTTGTTTTTGGTCGGCAAACGACGAGATTCGCGTCTTTTCCCACGACAGAAGGCACAAAAAGCGCAATTTCTGTGAATTAATTTCGTGCACTTGCCGGTAAGCTCGGAGGTTGAAATTTTCAGAGTCGCTAGATGGCAGCAATATCTATCGGAAATGGTCGTCGATTTTGCTCACGTTGTCTTGGGTTCGACTCCAGAGACCCCGGAATATCTCCCATAAGTTAGCGTGTGGGAACGCGATCTAATAAGCTTAGGAAGCTGAAATTTTGCAAGATTATACGACTATTCTCGAAACCGACTACAAAAATCGAAAATTTTAAAATTGTCAGTTTCTAGGAGTCGATTTAACCCCATTTGTACATTAAAGTTCGATAATTTTTATCTTGAAAACTATATGCCGCACGTTCATGTTCTTGGTATTATTATGCATGCGATTACTCGTAGAAAAAAAGAAATTTTTAAAAAGTTTAAAAAAGTCGACCGCTAATAACAATTCGCAATTGTTTAAACAACTTTTCAACGTTTTCGTATTTCCGAATGCGCTGCGGAGCTGAAAGTCCCTTTACGGGTAGAATTCCGAAACATGATCTGATAGGGACAACTCCGACTTCGATATTTCAATTTGTCCTGCTGTTAAAAATTCTTAAAATTTTAACGAAAGGGTTAATGTTCAGCTCCTACGAGGAGAGTTTGACAGCCAAAATTTTCGAGTTATTCGGAAATTATTTCGGTTTTAACATTTAACTTCCGAGAGTGTGGTGATAAACTCCAAATTGGGCAGAAATGTGTCGTGTGCACTATATTCCTAAGAATGCAAAAATTGGCGATCGTTTCGCTCCATCGCAGTTGGAGCGGCGTGTTATGTCTCCGGGCTGATTCGAGCGGCCTGGTAGGTCGCCGGCGGGGCACCGGCGGAAGGGGGGGGAGGCGGAAATTGGGGGGGGGGGGGGTGGCAAGTAGGGGGGAAATCGGCATGTGGGGGGGGCGAGGTGGAAAGTGGGGGGGGCGGCAAGTGGGGGCGAGGCGGAAAGAGGGTGGGGGGGGCGAGGCGGCAAGTGTGGGGGGGGTGGCAATTTGGGAGCGGCAAGTGGGGGGGCGAGGCGGGAAAAGGGGGGGAACCGGCAAGTGGGTGGGGGCAAGGCGGCAATTGTGGGGGGGAGGAGAAAAGTGGGGGGGGGGGGCGAGACGGCAAGTGTGGGAGGAGGCGTCAAGTGGGGGCGAGACGGCAAGTGTAGGGGGGAGGCGGCAAGTGGGGGGGGAAACGGCAAGTGGGGGGAGGCGGCAATTGTGGGGGGAGGCGGCAAGTGTGGGGGGCGAGGCGGAAAGTGGGGGGAGGGGGGGAGAGGCGGAAAGTGAGGGGGGGGCGGAAAGTTGGGGGGGAGGCGGCAAGTGGGGGGAGGTGGCATGTGGCGGGGAAGGCGGCAAGTGGGTGAGGGGCGGCAAGTGGGGGGGTGCGAGGCGGAAATGGGGGAGTGCTGCAAGTGAGGGGAGGCGACATGTGGGGGGGGAGGCGGGCAAGTAAGTGGGGGAGGCGGCAAGTGGGTGGGGGAGGCGGCAAGCGGTGGGGAGGCGGCAAGTGGGGGGGGAGGCGGCATATGGGGGGGGCGGCAAGTGGGGGTGGGGGGCGGCAAATGGTGGGGGGGCGGCAAGTGAGGGTGGGCAAGTGGGGGGGCCGGAAAGTGGGGGGGAGGCGGCAAGTGTTGGGGGGAGGGCGGCAAGTGGGGGACGGGCGGCAAGTGGGGGGGGGGTCGAGGCGGCAAGTAAGGGGGGGGGTCGAGGTGGCAAGTGGGGGGGGGCGGCAAGTGGGGGGGGGTCGGATAGTTGGGGGGCGGCAAGATTGGGGGGCCGGCAAGTGGTGGGGGGGGCAAGTGGGGGGGGAGGCAAGTGGGGGGAGGGCAAGTGGAGGGGGGGGCAAGAATGTCCAAGAGCTTAGCAAAAGTCAAACACGTAAAAAAAAACGGGAGAGGACAGGAAAATTTCACAAGTAGCACAAGCTGGCAACGCGAGGAAGGGAGAGAGTAAGCGGTAGTGGGGGTTTGTCTGCGCAGGTCGTCATCTACGCGTATCTGCTATAGTTGGCGCTTGCTTGCTGCGAGCATCTCATGTAGCCTCGAATGAAACATTCGTTTTTCAGGTAGACGTCTCGTCATCGCCTATATCCCTTTAATTCCAAAGATTTCCGTTTTCCACGCCTCGCGACAATTGTTTAAAACAATCCCCAAATGTCGCAATTTCAAACATTTTACACCGTCTTCATCGCGGGATACTAATGCTACGCGTTTCAGCAGAATTTTGAAGTTGTGGCACTTCTAGAAGTGAAACGGTATTTTTCCAATTGTTTAAAACTTAAATAATTTTTAACGGCCGCCGCAATTGATGTATGGCAAAATCAAAACAATTGTTCGTGAAAGTTCACCCACTTTGTAAATATTTTGAAAATTTCAGCTTCCTAGCTCATCCCCTAGTACTAAACAGTTTTCTATTTTTTTTAAACATTTTGAGAATTTTTTAACTGCCGATCAAATAAATATATCGAAATCGTAGTTGGTCTCTCTCTGGTTCTTTTTTAAAATTCTACCAGCAAAAAAAATTTCAGCTGCGTAGCACGAGCGAAAGTGCATAAACCATGAGAATTTGTTTGAACAATTGCCAATTTTTTTGGTTCCGCGTCGTCGAACTTTTTCGAGATTTTGTTTTTCCTGGGCGGCTCGCAAAGAATTCTACCCAAGGAAAAAATTGTCGAGTCTCCAGCTCATCCGGAAGTGCCTGAAAATCGGTATCATATTGTGTTCTATATATATACGTCGTCTATCATTTATTTTTGGTCGGCAAACGACGAGATTCGCGTCTTTTCCCACGACAGAAGCAAAAAAAGCGCAATTTCTGTGAATTAATGTCGTTGCACTTGCCGGTAAGCTCGGAGGTTGAAATTTTCAGTGTCGCTAGATGACGGCAATATCTATCGGAAATAATCGTCGCTTTCGCTCACGGTGGCTTGGGTTCGACTCCAGAGACCCCCGGAATATCTCCCATAAGTTAGCGTGGGGGGAACGCGATCTAATAAGATTAGGAAGCTGAAATTTTGCAAGATTATACGACTATTCTCGCAACTGACTACAAAAATCGAAAATTTTAAAATTGTCAGTTTATAAGAGTCGATTTTAACCCCATTTGTACATTAAAGTTCGATAATTTTTATCTTGAAAACTATATGCCGCACGTACATGTTCTTGGTATTATTATGCATGCGATTACGCGTAGAAAAAAAGAAATTTTTAAAAAGTTTAAAAAAGTCGACCGCTAATAACAATTCGCAATTGTTTTAAACAACTTATCAACGTTTTCGTATTTCCGAATGCGCTGCGGAGCTGAAAGTCCCTTTACGGGTAGAATTCCGAAACATGATCTGATAGGGACAACTCCGACTTCGATATTTCAATTTGTCCCTGCAGTTAAAAATTCTTAAACTTTTAACGAAAGGGTTAATGTTCAGCTCCTACGAGGAGAGTTTGACAGTCAAAATTTTCGAGTTATTCGGAATTATTTCGGTTTTAACATTTAACTTCCGAGAGTGTGGTGAAAAAACTCCAAATTCGGCAGAAATGTTTCGTGTGCACGATATTCCTAAGAATGCAAAAATTGGCGATCGTTTCGCTCCATCGCAGTTGGAGAAGAGTGTTAGGTCTCCGGGCTGATTCGAGCGGCGAGGTAGGTCGCCGGCGGGGCACCGGCGGAAGGGGGGGGGAGGCGGAAAGTGGGGGGGGGGGGTGGCAAGTGGGGGGGGGCGGCAATTGGGAAAGTGCTAAAAAAGAAGAGGAATAAAAGAGGATTTTCGCCAAGCATAACCGAAAAAAGCGGTAATAAAAGGATGAAGGAATGGAATAAACAATGATAATTGTCAAGGAAGACAGAAAAAAATGGGAGTAAACGCGAGAAAGAAAGAAATATTCCGATTTAATAGGCAAGGAAGCAAAATAACCGGCATTTAAACGAGAAAAACGAAGGTAAAACTTTGTTGATTGCCAAGAAATGCCGAAAAACATTGCGAAAACGCAAGAATGAGTTAAATAGACGAGGTAATTTGCCACAGAAGAAAGAAAATCTGGAGAAATCGCAAAAAAGGTTGGAATAAAAGAGAATCAAAGCCGATAATGGCCGGAAAAGATAGAGTTAACGCGAATTAGGAAAGAATAAACAAGGTATTTGCCAAAAATGATCGAAAACACGATATTAAACGCAAGAAAGAATAGAATAAAAGAAGTAATTTGCAATGGAAGACCGACATCGTAAGAAAGTGCTGAAAAAAGAAGGAATAAAAGAGGATTTTCGCCAAGCATAACCGAAAAAAGCGGTAAAAAACGGATGAAGGAATGGAATAAACAATGATAATTGTAAAGGAAGACAGAAAAAATGGGAGGTAAACGCGAGAAAGAAAGAAATATTCCGAGTTAATAGGCAAGGAAGCAAAATAACCGGCATTAAACGAGAAAAACGAAGGTAAAACTTTGTTGATTGCCAAGAAATGCCGAAAAACATTGCGAAAACGCAAGAATGAGTTAAATAAACGAGGGTAGTTTGCCACAGAAGAAAGAAAATCTGGAGAAAACGCAAAAAAGGTTGGAATAAAATAGAATCAAAGCCGATAATGGCCGGAAAAGATAAAGTTAACGCGAATCAGGAAAAGAATAAACAAGGGTATTGGCCAAAAATGATCGAAAACACGATATTAAACGCAAGAAAGAATAGAATAAAAAGAAGTAATTCGCAATGGAAGACAGACATCGTAAGAAAGTGCTGAAAAAAGAAGGAATAAAAGAGGATTTTCGCCAAGCATAACCGAAAAAGCGGTAATAAACGGATGAAGGAATGGAAAAAACAATGATAATTGTCAAGGAAGACAGAAAAATGTGGAGGTAAACGCGAGAAAGAATGAAATAATCCAAGTTAATCGCCAATGAAGCAAAAAAAAACAGGATTAAACGCAAAAAACGAAGGTTAAACTTTGTTGATTGCCAAGAAAGGCCTTAAACATGATAAAACGCAAGAAAGAGTGAAATTAACGAGGTAATTTGCCACAGAAGACAGAAAATCATGAGAAAACGCAAAAAAAGGTTAGAATAAAAGAGAATCAAAGCCAATAATAGCCGGAAAAGATAGAGTTAACGCGAATCAGGAAAGAAGAAACAAGGTATTTGCCAAAAATGATCGAAAACACGATATAAAACGCAAGAAAGAATAGAATAAAAGAAGTAATTCGCAATGGAAGACCGACATCGTAAGAAAGTGCTGAAATAGAAGGAATAAAAGAGGATTTTCGCCAAGCATAACCGAAAAAGCGGTAAAAAACGATGAAGGAATGGAATAAACAATGATAATTGTAAAGGAAGACAGAAAAAATGGGAGGTAAACGCGAGGAAAGAAAGAAATATTCCGAGTTAATAGGCAAGGAAGCAAATAACCGGCATTAAACGAGAAAAACGAAGGTAAAACTTTGTTGATTGCCAAGAAAGGCCAAAAAACATTGATAAAACGCAAGAAAGAATGAAATAAACGAGGTAGTTTGCCACAGAAGAAAGAAAATCTGGAGAAAACGAAAAAAAGGTTGGAATAAAATAGAATCAAAGCCGATAATGGCCGGAAAAGATAAAGTTAACGCGAATCAGGAAAGAATAAACAAGATATTGTCCAAAAATGATCGAAAACACGATATTAAACGCAAGAAAGAACTAGAATAAAAGAAAGTAATTCGCAATGGATAGACCGACATCGTAAGAAAAGTGCTGAAAAGAAGGAATAAAAGAGAATTTTCGCCAAGCATCTAACCAAAAAGCGGTAATAAACGGTTGAAGGAATGGAATATACAATGATAATTGTCAAGGAAGACAGAAAAAATGGGAGTAAACGCGAGAAAGAATGAAATAATCCAAGTTAATCGCCAATGAAGCAAAAAAAACCAGGATTAAACGCAAAAAACGAAGGTTTAAACTTTGTTGATTGCCAAGAAATGCCGAAAAACATTGCGATAACGCAAGAATGAGTTAAATAAACGAGGTAATTTGCCACAGAAGAAAGAAAATCTGGAGAAAACGCAAAAAAGGTTGGAATAAAAGAGAATCAAATCCAATATTGGCCGGAAAAGCTGGAGTAAACGCGAATTATTGAAGAATAATCAAGGTATTTGCCAAAAATGATCGAAAATACGATTTTAAACGCAAGAAAGAATAGAATAAAAGAGGTAATTCGCAATGGAAGACCGACATCGTAAGAAAGTGCTGAAAAAGAAAGAATAGAAGAGGATTTTAGCCAAGCAAAAGCTAAAAAAGGGTAATAAACGGGAGAAGGAATGGAATAAACAATAATAATTGATAAGGAATACATAAAAAATGGGAGTAAACTCGAGAAAGAATGAAATAATCCAAGTTTATAGCCAAGGAAGCAAAATAACCGGCATTAAACGAGAAAAACGAAGGTAAAACTCTGTTGATTGCCAAGAAAGGCCGAAAAAACATTGAAAAAACGCAAGAATGAGTGAAATAAACGAGGTAATTTGCCACAGAAGGCAGAAATCTGGAGAAAACGCAAAAAAGGTTGGAATAAGAGAGAATCAAAGCCAATAATGGCCGGAAAAGATAGATTTAACGCGAATCAGGAAAGAAGATATAAGATATTTGCCTAAAATGATCGAAAACACGATATTAAACGCAAGAAACTATAGAATAAGAGAAGTAATTCGCAATGGAAGACCGACATCGTAAAAAAGTGCTGAAATAGAAGGAATAAAAGAGGATTTTCGCCAAGCAAACCGAAAAAGCGGTAATAAAAGGATGAAGGAATGGAATAAACAATGATAATTGTCAAGGAAGACAGAAAAAGCGGGAGTAAACGCGAGAAAGAAAGAAATATTCCGATTTAATAGGCAAGGAA
>JAJPWW010000271.1:0-48363 GCA_028673005.1 Tanypteryx hageni
CCTCTTTTATTCCTTCTTTTTCAGCACTTTCTTACGATTTTCAGTCTTCCATTGCGATTACCTCTTTTATTCTATTCTTTCTTGCATTCAAAATCGTTTTTTCGATCATTTTTGGCAAATACCTTGAATATTCTTCAATAATTCGTGTTTTCACCAGCTTTTCCGGCCATTATTGGATTTGAATATCTTATATGCCATCCTTTCTTGAGTTTTCTCCAGATTTTCTGTCTTCTTTGGCAAATTACCTCGTTTTTCTTTCTTGCGTTTTCTAAAGGTTTTAGGCCTTTCTTGGCAATCAACAAAGTTCAACCTTCGTTTTTTGCGTTTATTCCTGGTTTTTTTGCTTCATTGGCGATAAACATGGATTATTTCATTCTTTCTCGCGTTTACTCCCATTTATTCTGTCTTCCTTGCCATTTATCATTAATTATTCCATTCCTTCTCCCGTTTATTTCCCTTTTTTAGCTTTTGCTTGGCTAAAATCCTCTTCTATTCCTTCTTTTTCAGCACTTTCTTACGATTTTCAGTCTTCCATTGCGAATTACCTTTTTATTCTATTCTTTCTTGCGTTTAATATCGTATTTTCGATCATTTTTGGCAAATACCTTGTTTATTCTTCCCTAATTCGCGTTTACTTAAGCTTTTCCTGCCATTATTGGCTTTGATTCTCTTTTATTCCATCCTTTATGCGTTTTTCCAGATTTTCTGTCTTCTGTAGCAAATTACCTCGTTTATTTAACTCTTTCTTCCGTTTTCTCAATGTTTTTCGGCCTTTCTTGGCATTCAACAAAGTTTTTATTTTCTTTTTTTGCGTTTAATCTCGGTTTGTTTGCTTCATTGGCGATTAACATGGATTATTTCAATCTTTCTCGCGTTTACTTCCATTTTTTCAGTCTTCCTTGGCAATTATAATTGTTTATTTCATTCCTTCTCCCGTTTATTACCGCTTTTTCGGTTGTTCTTGGCAAAAATCATCTTTTATTCCTTCTTTTTCAGCACTTTCTTACGATTTTCAGTCTTCCATTGCAAATTACCTCTTTTATTCTATTCTTTCTTGCGTTTAAAATCGTATTTTTGATCATTTTTGGCAAATACCTTGATTATTCTTCCATGATTCGCGTTTACTCCAGCTTTTTCTGCCATTATTGTCTTTGATTCTCTTTTATTCCATCCTTTCTTGCGTTTTTTCCAGATTTTCTGTTTTCTTTGGCAAATTACCTCGTATATTTCATTCTTTCTTGCGTTTTTTCAATGTTTTTCGGCCTTTCTTGTCAATCAACAAAGATTTATTTTCGTTTTTTGCGTTTAATCTCGATTTTTTTGCTTCATTGGCGATAAACATTGATTATTTCATTCTTTCTCGCGTTTACTCCCATTTTTTCAGTCTTCCTTGGCAATTATAATTGTTTATTCCATTCTTTCTCCCGGTTATTTCCGCTTTTTTATATTATGCTTGGCGAAAATCCTCTTTTATTCCTCCTTTTTAGCACTTTCTTACGATTTTCGGTCTTCCATTTTGAATTACCTCTATTATTCTATTCTTTCTGTCGTTTAATATCGTATTTTCGACCATTTTTTGCAAATACCTTCATTATTCTTCCATGATTCGCGTTTACTCCAGCTTTTCCGGCCATTATTGCCTTTGAATCTCCTATATGCCATCCTTTCTTGAGTTTTCTCCAGATTATCTGTCTTCTTTGGCAAATTACCTCGTTTATTTCATTCTTTCTTTCGTTTTCTAAATGTTTTAGGCCTTTCTTGGCAATCAACAAAGTTCAACCTTCGTTTTTTGAGTTTAATCCTGTTTTTTTTTGCTTCATTGGCGATAAACATGGATATTATTTCATTCTTTCTCGCGTTTACTCCCATTTTTTCTGTCTTCCTTTACAATTATCATTGTTTATTCCAGTTCTTCTCCCGTTTATTACCGTTTTTTCGCATATGCTTGGCGAAAATCCTTTTCTATTTCCACTTTTTCAGCACTTTCTTACGATTTTGAGTCTTCCATTGCGAATTACCTTTTTATTCTATTCTTTCTTGCGTTTAATATCGTATTTTTGATCATTTTTGGCAAATACCTTGATTATTCTTCCATGATTCGCGTTTACTCCAGCTTTTCCGGCCATTATTAGCTTTGATTCTCTTTTATTCCATCCTTTCTTGCGTTTTTCCAGATTTTCTGTCTTCTTTGGTAAATTACCTCGTTTATTTCATTCTTTCTTGCGTTTTATCAATGTTTTTTCGGCCTTTCTTGGCAATCACCAAAGTTTTATTTTCGTTTTTTGCGTTTAATCGCGGTTTTTTTGCTTCATTGGCGATAAACATGGATTATTTCATTCTTTCTAGCGTTTACTCCCATTTTTTCTGTCTTCCTTGACAATTATCATTGTTTATTCCAGTTCTTCTCCGGTTTATTACCGTTTTTTCGCATATGCTTGGCGAAATTCCTTTTCTATTTCCACTTTTTCAGCACTTTCTTACGATTTTCAGTCTTCCATTGCGAATTACCATTTTATTCTATTCTTTCTTGCGTTTAATATCGTATTTTTGATCATTTTTGGAAAATACCTTGAATATTCTTCAATAATTCGCGTTTTCACCAGCTTTTTCCGGCCATTATTGGCTTTGAATCTCTTATATGCCATCCTTTCTTGAGTTTTCTCCAGATTTTCTGTCTTCTTTGGCAAATTACCCTCGTTTTTCTTTCTTGCGTTTTCTAAATGTTTTAGGCCTTTCTTGGCAATCAACAAAGATTTAAATTCAATTTAAGCGTTTAATTTCAGTTTTTTTGCAGCCTTGGCGATTAACTTGGATTATTTTATTCTTTCTCGCGTTTAATCCCATTTTTTCTGGATTCCTTGGCAATTATAATTGTTTATTCCATTCTTTCACCCGTTTATTACCGCTTTTTTATATTATGCTTGGCGAAAATCCTCTTCTATTCCTTCTTTTTCAGCACTTTCTTACTATTTTGGTCTTCCATTGCGAATTACTTATTTTATTCTATTCTTTCTTGCGTTTAAAATCGTATTTTTGATCATTTTTTGCAAATACCTTGATTATTCTTCCATGATTCGCGTTTACTCCAGCTTTTCTGGCCATTATTGGCTTTGAATCTCTTATATGCCATCCTTTCTTGCGTTTTTACAGATTTTCTGACTTCTGTGGCAAATTACCTCTTTTATTTAACTCTTTCTTGCGTTTTCTCAATGTTTTTTCGGCCTTTCATGGCAATCAACAAAGATTTACCTTCAATTTACGCGTTTAATCCCGGTTTTTTTGCATCCTTGGCGATTAACTTGGATTATTTCATTCTTTTTCGCGTTTACCTCCCATTTTTTCTGTATTCCTTGGCAATTATCATTGTTTATTCCATTCCTTCTCCCGTTTATTACCATTTTTTAGCTTTTGCTTGGCTAAAATCCTTTCTATTCCTTCTTTTTCAGCACTTTCTTACGATTTTAAGTCTTCCATTGCGAATTACCTCTTTTATTCTATTCTTTCTTGCGTTTAAAATCGTTTTTTCGATCATTTTTGGCAAATACCTTGAATATTCTTCAATAATTCGTGTTTTCACCAGCTTTTCCGGCCATTATTGGATTTGAATATCTTATATGCCATCCTTTCTTGAGTTTTCTCCAGATTTTCTGTCTTCTTTGGCAAATTACCTCGTTTTTCTTTCTTGCGTTTTCTAAATGTTTTAGGCCTTTCTTGGCAATCAACAAAGTTCAACCTTCGTTTTTTGCGTTTATTCCTGGTTTTTTTGCTTCATTGGCGATAAACATGGATTATTTCAATCTTTCTCGCGTTTACTTCCATTTTTTCAGTCTTCCTTGGCAATTATAATTGTTTATTTCATTCCTTCTCCCGTTTATTACCGCTTTTTTCGGTTGTTCTTGGCAAAAATCATCTTTTATTCCTTCTTTTTCAGCACTTTCTTACGATTTTCAGTCTTCCATTGCAAATTACCCTCTTTTATTCTATTCTTTCTTGCGTTTAAAATCGTATTTTTGATCATTTTTGGCAAATACCTTGATTATATTTCCATGATTTGCGTTTACTCCAGCTTTTCCTGCCATTATTGGCTTTGATTCTCTTTTATTCCATCCTTTATGCGTTTTTCCAGATTTTCTGTCTTCTGTAGCAAATTACCTCGTTTATTTAACTCTTTCTTGCGTTTTCTCAATGTTTTTTCGGCCTTTCTTGGCATTCAACAAAGTTTTTATTTTCTTTTTTTGCGTTTAATCTCGGTTTGTTTGCTTCATTGGCGATTAACATGGATTATTTCAATCTTTCTCGCGTTTACTTCCATTTTTTCAGTCTTCCTTGGCAATTATAATTGTTTATTTCATTCTCTCTCCCGTTTATTACCGCTTTTTCGGTTATTCTTGGCAAAAATCATCTTTTATTCCTTCTTTTTCAGCACTTTCTTACGATTTTCAGTCTTCCATTGCAAATTACCTCTTTTATTCTATTCTTTCTTGCGTTTAAAATCGTATTTTTGATCATTTTTGGCAAATACCTTGATTATTCTTCCATGATTCGCGTTTACTCCAGCTTTTTCTGCCATTATTGTCTTTGATTCTCTTTTATTCCATCCTTTCTTGCGTTTTTCCAGATTTTCTGTTTTCTTTGGCAAATTACCTCGTATATTTCATTCTTTCTTGCGTTTTTTCAATGTTTTTTCGGCCTTTCTTGTCAATCAACAAAGATTTATTTTCGTTTTTTGCGTTAAATCTCGGTTTTTTTGCTTCATTGGCGATAAACATTGATTATTTCATTCTTTCTCGCGTTTACTCCCATTTTTTCAGTCTTCCTTGGCAATTATAATTGTTTATTCCATTCTTTCTCCCGGTTATTTCCGCTTTTTTATATTATGCTTGGCGAAAATCCTCTTTTATTCCTCCTTTTTAGCACTTTCTTACGATTTTCGGTCTTCCATTTTGAATTACCTCTATTATTCTATTCTTTCTGTCGTTTAATATCGTATTTTCGATCATTTTTTGCAAATACCTTCATTATTCTTCCATGATTCGCGTTTACTCCAGCTTTTCCGGCCATTATTGGCTTTGAATCTCCTATATGCCATCCTTTCTTGAGTTTTCTCCAGATTATCTGTCTTCTTTGGCAAATTACCTCGTTTATTTCATTCTTTCTTTCGTTTTCTAAATGTTTTAGGCCTTTCTTGGCAATCAACAAAGTTCAACCTTCGTTTTTTGAGTTTAATCCTGTTTTTTTTGCTTCATTGGCGATAAACATGGATATTATTTCATTCTTTCTCGCGTTTACTCCCATTTTTTCTGTCTTCCTTTACAATTATCATTGTTTATTCCAGTTCTTCTCCCGTTTATTACCGTTTTTCGCATATGCTTGGCGAAAATCCTTTTCTATTTCCACTTTTTCAGCACTTTCTTACGATTTTGAGTCTTCCATTGCGAATTACCTTTTTATTCTATTCTTTCTTGCGTTTAATATCGTATTTTTGATCATTTTTGGCAAATACCTTGATTATTCTTCCATGATTCGCGTTTACTCCAGCTTTTCCGGCCATTATTAGCTTTGATTCTCTTTTATTCCATCCTTTCTTGCGTTTTTCCAGATTTTCTGTCTTCTTTGGTAAATTACCTCGTTTATTTCATTCTTTCTTGCGTTTTATCAATGTTTTTCGGCCTTTCTTGGCAATCACCAAAGTTTTATTTTCGTTTTTTGCGTTTAATCGCGGTTTTTTTGCTTCATTGGCGATAAACATGGATTATTTCATTCTTTCTAGCGTTTACTCCCCATTTTTTCTGTCTTCCTTGACAATTATCATTGTTTATTCCAGTTCTTCTCCGGTTTATTACCGTTTTTTCGCATATGCTTGGCGAAATTCCTTTTCTATTTCCACTTTTTCAGCACTTTCTTACGATTTTCAGTCTTCCATTGCGAATTACCATTTTATTCTATTCTTTCTTGCGTTTAATATCGTATTTTTGATCATTTTTGGAAAATACCTTGAATATTCTTCAATAATTCGCGTTTTCACCAGCTTTTCCGGCCATTATTGGCTTTGAATCTCTTATATGCCATCCTTTCTTGAGTTTTCCTCCAGATTTTCTGTCTTCTTTGGCAAATTACCTCGTTTTTCTTTCTTGCGTTTTCTAAATGTTTTAGGCCTTTCTTGGCAATCAACAAAGATTTAAATTCAATTTAAGCGTTTAATTTCAGTTTTTTTGCAGCCTTGGCGATTAACTTGGATTATTTTTATTCTTTCTCGCGTTTAATCCCATTTTTTCTGGATTCCTTGGCAATTATAATTGTTTATTCCATTCTTTCACCCGTTTATTACCGCTTTTTTATATTATGCTTGGCGAAAATCCTCTTCTATTCCTTCTTTTTCAGACTTTCTTACTATTTTGGTCTTCCATTGCGAATTACTTATTTTATTCTATTCTTTCTTGCGTTTAAAATCGTATTTTTGATCATTTTTTGCAAATACCTTGATTATTCTTCCATGATTCGCGTTTACTCCAGCTTTTCTGGCCATTATTGGCTTTGAATCTCTTATATGCCATCCTTTCTTGCGTTTTTACAGATTTTCTGACTTCTGTAGCAAATTACCTCGTTTATTTAACTCTTTCTTCCGTTTTCTCAATGTTTTTCGGCCTTTCTTGGCATTCAACAAAGTTTTTATTTTCTTTTTTTGCGTTTAATCTCGGTTTGTTTGCTTCATTGGCGATTAACATGGATTATTTCAATCTTTCTCGCGTTTACTTCCATTTTAAAGTCTTCCTTGGCAATTATAATTGTTTATTTCATTCCTTCTCCCGTTTATTACCGCTTTTTCGGTTGTTCTTGGCAAAAATCATCTTTTATTCCTTCTTTTTCAGCACTTTCTTACGATTTTCAGTCTTCCATTGCAAATTACCTCTTTTATTCTATTCTTTCTTGCGTTTAAAATCGTATTTTTGATCATTTTTGGCAAATACCTTGATTATTCTTCCATGATTCGCGTTTACTCCAGCTTTTTCTGCCATTATTGTCTTTGATTCTCTTTTATTCCATCCTTTCTTGCGTTTTTTCCAGATTTTCTGTTTTCTTTGGCAAATTACCTCGTATATTTCATTCTTTCTTGCGTTTTTTCAATGTTTTTCGGCCTTTCTTGTCAATCAACAAAGATTTATTTTCGTTTTTTTGCGTTTAATCTCGATTTTTTTGCTTCATTGGCGATAAACATTGATTATTTCATTCTTTCTCCGCGTTTACTCCCATTTTTTCAGTCTTCCTTGGCAATTATAATTGTTTATTCCATTCTTTCTCCCGGTTATTTCCGCTTTTTTATATTATGCTTGGCGAAAATCCTCTTTTATTCCTCCTTTTTAGCACTTTCTTACGATTTTCGGTCTTCCATTTTGAATTACCTCTATTATTCTATTCTTTCTGTCGTTTAATATCGTATTTTCGACCATTTTTTGCAAATACCTTCATTATTCTTCCATGATTCGCGTTTACTCCAGCTTTTCCGGCCATTATTGGCTTTGAATCTCCTATATGCCATCCTTTCTTGAGTTTTCTCCAGATTATCTGTCTTCTTTGGCAAATTACCTCGTTTATTTCATTCTTTCTTTCGTTTTCTAAATGTTTTAGGCCTTTCTTGGCAATCAACAAAGTTCAACCTTCGTTTTTTGAGTTTAATCCTGTTTTTTTTTGCTTCATTGGCGATAAACATGGATATTATTTCATTCTTTCTCGCGTTTACCTCCCATTTTTTCTGTCTTCCTTTACAATTATCATTGTTTATTCCAGTTCTTCTCCCGTTTATTACCGTTTTTCGCATATGCTTGGCGAAAATCCTTTTCTATTTCCACTTTTTCAGCACTTTCTTACGATTTTGAGTCTTCCATTGCGAATTACCTTTTTATTCTATTCTTTCTTGCGTTTAATATCGTATTTTTGATCATTTTTGGCAAATACCTTGATTATTCTTCCATGATTCGCGTTTACTCCAGCTTTTCCGGCCATTATTAGCTTTGATTCTCTTTTATTCCATCCTTTCTTGCGTTTTTCCAGATTTTCTGTCTTCTTTGGTAAATTACCTCGTTTATTTCATTCTTTCTTGCGTTTTATCAATGTTTTTCGGCCTTTCTTGGCAATCACCAAAGTTTTATTTTCGTTTTTTTGCGTTTAATCGCGGTTTTTTTGCTTCATTGGCGATAAACATGGATTATTTCATTCTTTCTAAGCGTTTACTCCCATTTTTTCTGTCTTCCTTGACAATTATCATTGTTTATTCCAGTTCTTCTCCGGTTTATTACCGTTTTTTTCGCATATGCTTGGCGAAATTCCTTTTCTATTTCCACTTTTTCAGCACTTTCTTACGATTTTCAGTCTTCCATTGCGAATTACCATTTTATTCTATTCTTTCTTGCGTTTAATATCGTATTTTTGATCATTTTTGGAAAATACCTTGAATATTCTTCAATAATTCGCGTTTTCACCAGCTTTTCCGGCCATTATTGGCTTTGAATCTCTTATATGCCATCCTTTCTTGAGTTTTCTCCAGATTTTCTGTCTTCTTTGGCAAATTACCCTCGTTTTTCTTTCTTGCGTTTTCTAAATGTTTTAGGCCTTTCTGGCAATCAACAAAGATTTAAATTCAATTTAAGCGTTTAATTTCAGTTTTTTTGCAGCCTTGGCGATTAACTTGGATTATTTTATTCTTTCTCGCGTTTAATCCCATTTTTTCTGGATTCCTTGGCAATTATAATTGTTTATTCCATTCTTTCACCCGTTTATTACCGCTTTTTTATATTATGCTTGGCGAAAATCCTCTTCTATTCCTTCTTTTTCAGCACTTTCTTACTATTTTGGTCTTCCATTGCGAATTACTTATTTTATTCTATTCTTTCTTGCGTTTAAAATCGTATTTTTGATCATTTTTTGCAAATACCTTGATTATTCTTCCATGATTCGCGTTTACTCCAGCTTTTCTGGCCATTATTGGCTTTGAATCTCTTATATGCCATCCTTTCTTGCGTTTTTACAGATTTTCTGACTTCTGTGGCAAATTACCTCTTTTATTTAACTCTTTCTTGCGTTTTCTCAATGTTTTTCGGCCTTTCATGGCAATCAACAAAGATTTACCTTCAATTTACGCGTTTAATCCCGGTTTTTTTGCATCCTTGGCGATTAACTTGGATTATTTCATTCTTTTTCGCGTTTACTCCCATTTTTTCTGTATTCCTTGGCAATTATCATTGTTTATTCCATTCCTTCTCCCGTTTATTACCATTTTTTAGCTTTTGCTTGGCTAAAATCCTTTCTATTCCTTCTTTTTCAGCACTTTCTTACGATTTTAAGTCTTCCATTGCGAATTACCTCTTTTATTCTATTCTTTCTTGCGTTTAAAATCGTATTTTTGATCATTTTTGGCAAATACCTTGATTATTCTTCCATGATTCGCGTTTACTCCAGCTTTTTCTGCCATTATTGTCTTTGATTCTCTTTTATTCCATCCTTTCTTGCGTTTTTCCAGATTTTCTGTTTTCTTTGGCAAATTACCTCGTATATTTCATTCTTTCTTGCGTTTTTTCAATGTTTTTCGGCCTTTCTTGTCAATCAACAAAGATTTATTTTCGTTTTTTGCGTTTAATCTCGGTTTTTTTGCTTCATTGGCGATAAACATTGATTATTTCATTCTTTCTCGCGTTTACTCCCATTTTTTTCAGTCTTCCTTGGCAATTATAATTGTTTATTCCATTCTTTCTCCCGGTTATTTCCGCTTTTTTATATTATGCTTGGCGAAAATCCTCTTTTATTCCTCCTTTTTAGCACTTTCTTACGATTTTCGGTCTTCCATTTTGAATTACCTCTATTATTCTATTCTTTCTGTCGTTTAATATCGTATTTTCGACCTTTTTTTGCAAATACCTTCATTATTCTTCCATGATTCGCGTTTACTCCAGCTTTTCCGGCCATTATTGGCTTTGAATCTCCTATATGCCATCCTTTCTTGAGTTTTCTCCAGATTATCTGTCTTCTTTGGCAAATTACCCCTCGTTTATTTCATTCTTTCTTTCGTTTTCTAAATGTTTTAGGCCTTTCTTGGCAATCAACAAAGTTCAACCTTCGTTTTTTGAGTTTAATCCTGTTTTTTTTGCTTCATTGGCGATAAACATGGATATTATTTCATTCTTTCTCGCGTTTACTCCCATTTTTTCTGTCTTCCTTTACAATTATCATTGTTTATTCCAGTTCTTCTCCCGTTTATTACCGTTTTTTCGCATATGCTTGGCGAAAATCCTTTTCTATTTCCACTTTTTCAGCACTTTCTTACGATTTTGAGTCTTCCATTGCGAATTACCTTTTTATTCTATTCTTTCTTGCGTTTAATATCGTATTTTTGATCATTTTTGGCAAATACCTTGATTATTCTTCCATGATTCGCGTTTACTCCAGCTTTTCCGGCCATTATTAGCTTTGATTCTCTTTTATTCCATCCTTTCTTGCGTTTTTTCCAGATTTTCTGTCTTCTTTGGTAAATTACCTCGTTTATTTCATTCTTTCTTGCGTTTTATCAATGTTTTTCGGCCTTTCTTGGCAATCACCAAAGTTTTATTTTCGTTTTTTGCGTTTAATCGCGGTTTTTTTGCTTCATTGGCGATAAACATGGATTATTTCATTCTTTCTAGCGTTCTACTCCCATTTTTTCTGTCTTCCTTGACAATTATCATTGTTTATTCCAGTTCTTCTCCGGTTTATTACCGTTTTTTTCGCATATGCTTGGCGAAATTCCTTTTCTATTTCCACTTTTTCAGCACTTTCTTACGATTTTCAGTCTTCCATTGCGAATTACCATTTTATTCTATTCTTTCTTGCGTTTAATATCGTATTTTTGATCATTTTTGGAAAATACCTTGAATATTCTTCAATAATTCGCGTTTTCACCAGCTTTTCCGGCCATTATTGGCTTTGAATCTCTTATATGCCATCCTTTCTTGAGTTTTCTCCAGATTTTCTGTCTTCTTTGGCAAATTACCCTCGTTTTTCTTTCTTGCGTTTTCTAAATGTTTTAGGCCTTTCTTGGCAATCAACAAAGATTTAAATTCAATTTAAGCGTTTAATTTCAGTTTTTTTGCAGCCTTGGCGATTAACTTGGATTATTTTATTCTTTCTCGCGTTTAATCCCATTTTTTCTGGATTCCTTGGCAATTATAATTGTTTATTCCATTCTTTCACCCGTTTATTACCGCTTTTTTATATTATGCTTGGCGAAAATCCTCTTCTATTCCTTCTTTTTCAGCACTTTCTTACTATTTTGGTCTTCCATTGCGAATTACTTATTTTATTCTATTCTTTCTTGCGTTTAAAATCGTATTTTTGATCATTTTTTGCAAATACCTTGATTATTCTTCCATGATTCGCGTTTACTCCAGCTTTTCTGGCCATTATTGGCTTTGAATCTCTTATATGCCATCCTTTCTTGCGTTTTTACAGATTTTCTGACTTCTGTGGCAAATTACCTCTTTTATTTAACTCTTTCTTGCGTTTTCTCAATGTTTTTCGGCCTTTCATGGCAATCAACAAAGATTTACCTTCAATTTACGCGTTTAATCCCGGTTTTTTTGCATCCTTGGCGATTAACTTGGATTATTTCATTCTTTTTCGCGTTTACTCCCATTTTTTCTGTATTCCTTGGCAATTATCATTGTTTATTCCATTCCTTCTCCCGTTTATTACCATTTTTTAGCTTTTGCTTGGCTAAAATCCTTTCTATTCCTTCTTTTTCAGCACTTTCTTACGATTTTAAGTCTTCCATTGCGAATTACCTCTTTTATTCTATTCTTTCTTGCGTTTAAAATCGTTTTTTCGATCATTTTTGGCAAATACCTTGAATATTCTTCAATAATTCGTGTTTTCACCAGCTTTTCCGGCCATTATTGGATTTGAATATCTTATATGCCATCCTTTCTTGAGTTTTCTCCAGATTTTCTGTCTTCTTTGGCAAATTACCTCGTTTTTCTTTCTTGCGTTTTCTAAATGTTTTAGGCCTTTCTTGGCAATCAACAAAGTTCAACCTTCGTTTTTTGCGTTTATTCCTGGTTTTTTTGCTTCATTGGCGATAAACATGGATTATTTCAATCTTTCTCGCGTTTACTTCCATTTTTTCAGTCTTCCTTGGCAATTATAATTGTTTATTTCATTCCTTCTCCCGTTTATTACCGCTTTTTTCGGTTGTTCTTGGCAAAAATCATCTTTTATTCCTTCTTTTTCAGCACTTTCTTACGATTTTTAGTCTTCCATTGCAAATTACCTCTTTTATTCTATTCTTTCTTGCGTTTAAAATCGTATTTTTGATCATTTTTGGCAAATACCTTGGTTATATTTCCATGATTTGCATTTACTCCAGCTTTTCCTGCCATTATTGGCTTTGATTCTCTTTTATTCCATCCTTTATGCGTTTTTTCCAGATTTTCTGTCTTCTTTGGCAAATTACCTCGTTTATTTCATTCTTTCTTGCGTTTTATCAATGTTTTTCGGCATTTCTTGGCAATCAACAAAGTTTTATTTTCGTTTTTTGCGTTTAATCTCGGTTTTTTTGCTTCATTGGCGATAAACATGGATTATTACATTCTTTCTCGCGTTTACTACCATTTTTTCAGTCTTCCTTGGCAATTATAATTGTTTATTCCATTCCTTCCCCCGTTTATTACAGCTTTTTCGGTTATGCTTTGCGAAAATCCTCTTTTTTTTCCTTCTTATTTAGCACTTTCTTACGATTTTCGGTCTTCCATTTTGAATTACCTCTATTATTCCATTCTTTCTGGCGTTTAATATCGTTTTTTCGATCGTTTTTGGCAAATAAATTGTTTATTCTTCCCTAATTCGCGTTTACCTCCAGCTTTTCCGGCCATTATTGGCTTTGATTCTCTTTTATTCCATCCTTTATGCGTTTTTCCAGATTTTCTGTCTTCTGTAGCAAATTACCTCGTTTATTTAACTCTTTCTTGCGTTTTCTCAATGTTTTTCGGCCTTTCTTGGCATTCAACAAAGATTTTATTTTCTTTTTTTGCGTTTAATCTCGGTTTGTTTGCTTCATTGGCGATTAACATGGATTATTTCAATCTTTCTCGCGTTTACTTCCATTTTTTCAGTCTTCCTTGGCAATTATAATTGTTTATTTCATTCTCTCTCCCGTTTATTACCGCTTTTTTCGGTTATTCTTGGCAAAAATCATCTTTTATTCCTTCTTTTTCAGCACTTTCTTACGATTTTCTGTCTTCCATTGCAAATTACTTCTTTTATTCTATTCTTTCTTGCGTTTAAAATCGTATTTTTGATCATTTTTGGCAAATACCTTGATTATTCTTCCATGATTCGCGTTTACTCCAGCTTTTTCTGCCATTATTGTCTTTGATTCTCTTTTATTCCATCCTTTCTTGCGTTTTTCCAGATTTTCTGTTTTCTTTGGCAAATTACCTCGTATATTTCATTCTTTCTTGCGTTTTTTCAATGTTTTTCGGCCTTTCTTGTCAATCAACAAAGATTTATTTTCGTTTTTTTGCGTTTAATCTCGGTTTTTTTGCTTCATTGGCGATAAACATTGATTATTTCATTCTTTCTCGCGTTTACTCCCATTTTTTCAGTCTTTCTTGGCAATTATAATTGTTTATTCCATTCCTTCTCCCGTTTATTACAGCGTTTTCGGTTATGCTTGGGGAAAATCCTCTTTTATTCCTTCTTATTTAGCACTTTCTTACGATTTTCGGTCTTCCATTGCAAATTACCTCTATTATTCCATTCTTTCTGGCGTTTAATATCGTTTTTTTCGATCGTTTTTGGCAAATACCTTGTTTATTCTTCCCTAATTCGCGTTTACTTAAGCTTTTCCGGCATTATTGGAGTTGATTCCCTTTTATTCCATCCTTTCTTGCGTTTTTCCAGATTTTCTGTCTTTTTTGGCAAATTATCTCGTTTATTCCATTCTTTCTGGCGTTTAATATCGGTTTTTCGATCGTTTTTGGCAAATACCTTGTTTATTCTTCCCTAATTCGCGTTTACTTAAGCTTTTCCGGCCATTATTGGAGTTGATTCTCTTTTATTCCATCCTTTATGCGTTTTTCCAGATTTTCTGTCTTCTGTAGCAAATTACCTCGTTTATTTAACTCTTTCTTGCGTTTTCTCAATGTTTTTCGGCCTTTCATGGCAATCAACAAAGTTTTTATTTCTTTTTTTGCGTTTAATCTCGGTTTGTTTGCTTCATTGGCGATTAACTTGGATTATTTCATTCTTTCTCGCGTTTAATCCCATTTTTTCTGGATTCCTTGGCAATTATCATTGTTTATTCCATATTTCTCCCGTTTATTTCCCTTTTTTAGCATTTGCTTGGCTAAAATCCTCTTCTATTCCTTCATTTTCAGCACTTTCTTACGATTTTCAGTCTTCCATTGCGAATTACCTCTTTTATTCTATTCTTTCTTGCATTCAAAATCGTTTTTTCGATCATTTTTGGCAAATACCTTGTTTATTCTTCCCTAAATCGCGTTTACTCCAGCTTTCCGGCCATCATTGGTTTTGATTCTCTTTTATTCCATCCTTTCTTGCGTTTTTACAGATTTTCTGACTTCTGTGGCAAATTACCTCTTTTATTTAACTCTTTCTTGCGTTTTCTCAATGTTTTTCGGCCTTTCATGGCAATCAACAAAGATTTACCTTATATTTACGCGTTTAATCCCGGTTTTTTTGCATCCTTTGCGAATTACCTCTTTTATTCTATTCTTTCTTGCATTCAAAATCGTTTTTTTCGATCATTTTTGGCAAATACCTTGTTTATTCTTCCCTAATTCGCGTTTACTTAAGCTTTTCCTGCCATTATTGGCTTTGATTCTCTTTTATTCCATCCTTTATGCGTTTTTTCCAGATTTTCTGTCTTCTGTAGCAAATTACCTCGTTTATTTAACTCTTTCTTCCGTTTTCTCAATGTTTTTCGGCCTTTCTTGGCATTCAACAAAGTTTTTATTTTCTTTTTTTGCGTTTAATCTCGGTTTGTTTGCTTCATTGGCGATTAACATGGATTATTTCAATCTTTCTCGCGTTTACTTCCATTTTTTCAGTCTTCCTTGGCAATTATAATTGTTTATTTCATTCCTTCTCCCGTTTATTACCGCTTTTTCGGTTGTTCTTGGCAAAAATCATCTTTTATTCCTTCTTTTTCAGCACTTTCTTACGATTTTCAGTCTTCCATTGCAAATTACCTCTTTTATTCTATTCTTTCTTGCGTTTAAAATCGTATTTTTGATCATTTTTGGCAAATACCTTGATTATTCTTCCATGATTCGCGTTTACTCCAGCTTTTTCTGCCATTATTGTCTTTGATTCTCTTTTATTCCATCCTTTCTTGCGTTTTTCCAGATTTTCTGTTTTCTTTGGCAAATTACCTCGTATATTTCATTCTTTCTTGCGTTTTTTTCAATGTTTTTCGGCCTTTCTTGTCAATCAACAAAGATTTATTTTCGTTTTTTGCGTTAAATCTCGGTTTTTTTGCTTCATTGGCGATAAACATTGATTATTTCATTCTTTCTCGCGTTTACTCCCATTTTTTCAGTCTTCCTTGGCAATTATAATTGTTTATTCCATTCTTTCTCCCGGTTATTTCCGCTTTTTTATATTATGCTTGGCGAAAATCCTCTTTTATTCCTCCTTTTTAGCACTTTCTTACGATTTTCGGTCTTCCATTTTGAATTACCTCTATTATTCTATTCTTTCTGTCGTTTAATATCGTATTTTCGATCATTTTTTGCAAATACCTTCATTATTCTTCCATGATTCGCGTTTACTCCAGCTTTTCCGGCCATTATTGGCTTTGAATCTCCTATATGCCATCCTTTCTTGAGTTTTCTCCAGATTATCTGTCTTCTTTGGCAAATTACCTCGTTTATTTCATTCTTTCTTTCGTTTTCTAAATGTTTTAGGCCTTTCTTGGCAATCAACAAAGTTCAACCTTCGTTTTTTGAGTTTAATCCTGTTTTTTTTGCTTCATTGGCGATAAACATGGATATTATTTCATTCTTTCTCGCGTTTACTCCCATTTTTTCTGTCTTCCTTTACAATTATCATTGTTTATTCCAGTTCTTCTCCCGTTTATTACCGTTTTTCGCATATGCTTGGCGAAAATCCTTTTCTATTTCCACTTTTTCAGCACTTTCTTACGATTTTGAGTCTTCCATTGCGAATTACCTTTTTATTCTATTCTTTCTTGCGTTTAATATCGTATTTTTGATCATTTTTGGCAAATACCTTGATTATTCTTCCATGATTCGCGTTTACTCCAGCTATTCCGGCCATTATTAGCTTTGATTCTCTTTTATTCCATCCTTTCTTGCGTTTTTCCAGATTTTCTGTCTTCTTTGGTAAATTACCTCGTTTATTTCATTCTTTCTTGCGTTTTATCAATGTTTTTCGGCCTTTCTTGGCAATCACCAAAGTTTTATTTTCGTTTTTTGCGTTTAATCGCGGTTTTTTTGCTTCATTGGCGATAAACATGGATTATTTCATTCTTTCTAGCGTTTACTCCCATTTTTTCTGTCTTCCTTGACAATTATCATTGTTTATTCCAGTTCTTCTCCGGTTTATTACCGTTTTTTCGCATATGCTTGGCGAAATTCCTTTTCTATTTCCACTTTTTCAGCACTTTCTTACGATTTTCAGTCTTCCATTGCGAATTACCATTTTATTCTATTCTTTCTTGCGTTTAATATCGTATTTTTGATCATTTTTGGAAAATACCTTGAATATTCTTCAATAATTCGCGTTTTCACCAGCTTTTCCGGCCATTATTGGCTTTGAATCTCTTATATGCCATCCTTTCTTGAGTTTTCTCCAGATTTTCTGTCTTCTTTGGCAAATTACCCTCGTTTTTCTTTCTTGCGTTTTCTAAATGTTTTAGGCCTTTCTTGGCAATCAACAAAGATTTAAATTCAATTTAAGCGTTTAATTTCAGTTTTTTTGCAGCCTTGGCGATTAACTTGGATTATTTTATTCTTTCTCGCGTTTAATCCCATTTTTTCTGGATTCCTTGGCAATTATAATTGTTTATTCCATTCTTTCACCCGTTTATTACCGCTTTTTTATATTATGCTTGGCGAAAATCCTCTTCTATTCCTTCTTTTTCAGGACTTTCTTACTATTTTGGTCTTCCATTGCGAATTACTTATTTTATTCTATTCTTTCTTGCGTTTAAAATCGTATTTTTGATCATTTTTTGCAAATACCTTGATTATTCTTCCATGATTCGCGTTTACTCCAGCTTTTCTGGCCATTATTGGCTTTGAATCTCTTATATGCCATCCTTTCTTGCGTTTTTACAGATTTTCTGACTTCTGTGGCAAATTACCTCTTTTATTTAACTCTTTCTTGCGTTTTCTCAATGTTTTTCGGCCTTTCATGGCAATCAACAAAGATTTACCTTCAATTTACGCGTTTAATCCCGGTTTTTTTGCATCCTTGGCGATTAACTTGGATTATTTCATTCTTTTTCGCGTTTACTCCCATTTTTTCTGTATTCCTTGGCAATTATCATTGTTTATTCCATTCCTTCTCCCGTTTATTACCATTTTTTAGCTTTTGCTTGGCTAAAATCCTTTCTATTCCTTCTTTTTCAGCACTTTCTTACGATTTTAAGTCTTCCATTGCGAATTACCTCTTTTATTCTATTCTTTCTTGCGTTTAAAATCGTATTTTTGATCATTTTTGGCAAATACCTTGATTATTCTTCCATGATTTGCGTTTACTCCAGCTTTTCCTGCCATTATTGGCTTTGATTCTCTTTTATTCCATCCTTTATGCGTTTTTCCAGATTTTCTGTCTTCTGTAGCAAATTACCTCGTTTATTTAACTCTTTCTTGCGTTTTCTCAATGTTTTTCGGCCTTTCTTGGCATTCAACAAAGTTTTTATTTTCTTTTTTTGCGTTTAATCTCGGTTTGTTTGCTTCATTGGCGATTAACATGGATTATTTCAATCTTTCTCGCGTTTACTTCCATTTTTTCAGTCTTCCTTGGCAATTATAATTGTTTATTTCATTCCTTCTCACGTTTATTACCGCTTTTTCGGTTATTCTTGGCAAAAATCATCTTTTATTCCTTCTTTTTCAGCACTTTCTTACGATTTTCAGTCTTCCATTGCAAATTACCTCTTTTATTCTATTCTTTCTTGCGTTTAAAATCGTATTTTTGATCATTTTTGGCAAATACCTTGATTATTCTTCCATGATTCGCGTTTACTCCAGCTTTTTCTGCCATTATTGTCTTTGATTCTCTTATATGCCATATTTTCTTGAGTTTTCTCCAGATTTTCTATCTTCTTTGGCAAATTACCTCGTTTATTTCATTCTTTCTTGCGTTTTTTCAATGTTTTTCGGCCTTTCTTGTCAATCAACAAAGATTTATTTTCGTTTTTTGCGTTTAATCTCGGTTTTTTTGCTTCATTGGCGATAAACATTGATTATTTCATTCTTTCTAGCGTTTACTCCCCATTTTTTCTGTCTTCCTTGACAATTATCATTGTTTATTCCAGTTCTTCTCCCGTTTATTACCGTTTTTTTGCTTATGCTTGGCAAAAATCCTCTTCTATTTCCACTTTTTCAGCACTTTCTTACGATTTTCATTCTTCCATTGCGAATTACCTTTTTATTCTACTCTTTCTTGCGTTTAATATCGTATTTTTGATCATTTTTGGAAAATACCTTGAATATTCTTCAATAATTCGCGTTTTCACCAGCTTTTCCGGCCATTATTGGCTTTGAATCTCTTATATGCCATCCTTTCTTGAGTTTTCTCCAGATTTTCTGTCTTCTTTGGCAAATTACCTCGTTTTTCTTTCTTGCGTTTTCTAAATGTTTTAGGCCTTTCTTGGCAATCAACAAAGATTTAAATTCAATTTAAGCGTTTAATTTCAGTTTTTTTGCAGCCTTGGCGATTAACTTGGATTATTTTATTCTTTCTCGCGTTTAATCCCATTTTTTCTGGATTCCTTGGCAATTATAATTGTTTATTCCATTCTTTCACCCGTTTATTACCGCTTTTTTATATTATGCTTGGCGAAAATCCTCTTCTATTCCTTCTTTTTCAGCACTTTCTTACTATTTTGGTCTTCCATTGCGAATTACTTATTTTATTCTATTCTTTCTTGCGTTTAAAATCGTATTTTTGATCATTTTTTGCAAATACCTTGATTATTCTTCCATGATTCGCGTTTACTCCAGCTTTTCTGGCCATTATTGGCTTTGAATCTCTTATATGCCATCCTTTCTTGCGTTTTTACAGATTTTCTGACTTCTGTGGCAAATTACCTCTTTTATTTAACTCTTTCTTGCGTTTTCTCAATGTTTTTCGGCCTTTCATGGCAATCAACAAAGATTTACCTTATATTTACGCGTTTAATCCCGGTTTTTTTGCATCCTTGGCGATTAACTTGGATTATTTCATTCTTTTTCGCGTTTTCTCCCATTTTTTCTGTATTCCTTGGCAATTATCATTGTTAATTCCATTCCTTCTCCCGTTTATTACCCTTTATTAGCTTTTGCTTGGATAAAATCCTTTCTATTCCTTCTTTTTCAGCACTTTCTTACGATTTTCAGTCTTCCATTGCGAATTACCTCTTTTATTCTATTCTTTCTTGCGTTTAAAATCGTATTTTTGAAAATTTTTGGCAAATACCTTGATTATATTTCCATGATTTGCGTTTACTCCAGCTTTTCCTGCCATTATTGGCTTTGATTCTCTTTTATTCCATCCTTTATGCGTTTTTTCCAGATTTTCTGTCTTCTTTGGCAAATTACCTCGTTTATTTCATTCTTTCTTGCGTTTTATCAATGTTTTTTCGGCCTTTCTTGGCAATCAACAAAGTTTTATTTTCGTTTTTTGCGTTTAATCTCGGTTTTTTTGCTTCATTGGCGATAAACATGGATTATTACATTCTTTCTCGCGTTTACTCCCATTTTTTCAGTCTTCCTTGGCAATTATAATTGTTTATTCCATTCCTTCCCCCGTTTATTACAGCTTTTTCGGTTATGCTTGGCGAAAACCCTCTTTTATTCCTTCTTATTTAGCTACTTTCTTACGATTTTCGGTCTTCCATTTTGAATTACCTCTATTATTCCATTCTTTCTGGCGTTTAATATAGTTTTTTCGATCGTTTTTGGCAAATACCTTGTTTATTTTCCCTAATTCGCGTTTACTTAAGCTTTTCCGGCCATTATTGGAGTTGGTTCTCTTTTATTCCATCCTTTCTTGCGTTTTTCCAGATTTTCTGTCTTCTGTATCAAATTACCCTCGTTTATTTAAATCTTTCTTGCGTTTTCTCAATGTTTTTCGCCCTTTCATGGCAATCAACAAAGTTTTTATTTTCTTTTTTTGCGTTTAATCTCGGTTTGTTTGCTTCATTGGCGATTAACTTGGATTATTTCATTCTTTCTCGCGTTTAATCCCATTTTTTCTGGAATACCTTGGCAATTATCATTGTTTATTCCATTTTTTCTCCCGTTTATTTCACTTTTTTAGCATTTGCTTGGCTAAAATCCTCTTCTATTCCTTCTTTTTCAGCACTTTCTTACGATTTTCAGTCTTCCATTGCGAATTACCTCTTTTATTCTATTCTTTCTTGCATTCAAAATCGTTTTTTCGATCATTTTTGGCAAATACCTTGTTTATTCTTCCCTGATTCGCGTTTACTCCAGCTTTTCCGGCCATCATTGGCTTTGATTCTCTTTTATTCCATCCTTTCTTGCCTTTTTACAGATTTTCTGACTTCTGTGGCAAATTACCTCTTTTATTTAACTCTTTCTTGCGTTTTCTCAATGTTTTTTGGCCTTTCATGGCAATCAACAAAGATTTACCTTCAATTTACGCGTTTAATCCCGGTATTTTTGCATCCTTGGCGATTAACTTGGATTATTTCATTCTTTTTCGGGTTTACTCCCATTTTTTCTGTATTCCTTGGCAATTATCATTGTTTATTCCATTCCTTCTCCCGTTTATTACCCTTTTTTAGCTTTTGCTTGGATAAAATCCTTTCTATTCCTTCTTTTTCAGCACTTTCTTACGATTTTCAGTCTTCCATTGCGAATTACCTCCTTTATTCTATACTTTCTTGCGTTTAAAATCGTATTTTTGAACATTTTGGCAAATACCTTGATTATATTTCCATGATTTGCGTTTACTCCAGCTTTTCCTGCCATTATTGGCTTTGATTCTCTTTTATTCCATCCTTTATGCGTTTTTCCAGATTTTCTGTCTTCTTTGGCAAATTACCTAGTTTATTTCATTCCTTCTTGCGTTTTATCAATGTTTTTCGGCCTTTCTTGGCAATCAACAAAGTTTTATTTTCGTTTTTTGCGTTTAATCTCGGTTTTTTTGCTACATTGGCGATAAACATGGATTATAACATTCTTTCTCGCGTTTACTCCCATTTTTTCAGTCTTCCTTGGCAATTATAATTGTTTATTCCATTCCTTCCCCCCGTTTATTACAGCTTTTTCGGTTATCCTTGGCGAAAATCCTCTTTTATTCCTTCTTATTTAGCACTTTCTTACGATTTTCGGTCTTCTATTGCAAATTACCTCTATTATTCCATTCTTTCTGGCGTTTAATATCGTTTTTTTCGATCGTTTTTGGCAAATACCTTGTTTATTCTTCCCTAATTCGCGTTTACTTAAGCTTTTCCGGCCATTATTGGAGTTGATTCCCTTTTATTCCATCCTTTCTTGCGTTTTTTCCAGATTTTCTGTCTTTTTTTGGCAAATTATCTCGTTTATTCCATTCTTTCTGGCGTTTAATATCGGTTTTTCGATCGTTTTTGGCAAATACCTTGTTTATTCTTCCCTAATTCGCGTTTACTTAAGCTTTTCCGGCCATTATTGGAGTTGATTCTCTTTTATTCCATCCTTTATGCGTTTTTCCAGATTTTCTGTCTTCTGTAGCAAATTACCTCGTTTATTTAACTCTTTCTTGCGTTTTCTCAATGTTTTTCGGCCTTTCATGGCAATCAACAAAGTTTTTATTTTCTTTTTTTGCGTTTAATCTCGGTTTGTTTGCTTCATTGGCGATTAACTTGGATTATTTCATTCTTTCTCGCGTTTAATCCCATTTTTTCTGGATTCCTTGGCAATTATCATTGTTTATTCCATATTTCTCCCGTTTATTTCCCTTTTTTAGCATTTGCTTGGCTAAAATCCTCTTCTATTCCTTCTTTTTCAGCACTTTCTTACGATTTACAGTCTTTTATTGCGAATTACCTCTTTTATTCTATTCTTTCTTGCGTTCAAAATCGTTTTTTCGATCATTTTTGGCAAATACCTTGTTTATTCTTCCCTGATTCGCGTTTACTTCAGCGTTTTCGGCCATCATTGGCTTTGATTCTCTTTTATTCCATCCTTTCTTGCGTTTTTACAGATTTTCTGACTTCTGTGGCAAATTACCTCTTTTATTTAACTCTTTCTTGCGTTTTCTCAATGTTTTTTCGGCCTTTCATGGCAATCAACAAAGATTTACCTTTAATTTACGCGTTTAATCCCGGTTTTTTTGCATCCTTGGCGCTTAACTTGGATTATTTCATTCTTTTTCGCGTTTACTCCCATTTTTTCTGTATTCCTTGGCAATTATCATTGTTTATTCCATTCCTTCTCCCGTTTATTACCCTTTTTTAGCTTTTGCTTGGCTAAAATCCTTTCTATTCCTTCTTTTTCAGCACTTTCTTACGATTTTAAGTCTTCCATTGCGAATTACCTCTTTTATTCTATTCTTTCTTGCGTTTAAAATCGTATTTTTGATCATTTTTGGCAAATACCTTGATTATTCTTCCATGATTTTCGTTTACTCCAGCTTTTCCTGCCATTATTGGCTTTGATTCTCTTTTATTCCATCCTTTCTTGCGTTTTTTCCAGATTTTCTGTTTTCTTTGGCAAATTACCTCGTATATTTCAATCTTTCTTGCGTTTTTTCAATGTTTTTCGGCCTTTCTTGTCAATCAACAAAGTTTTTATTTTCTTTTTTTGCGTTAAATCTCGGTTTGTTTGCTTCATTGGCGATTAACATGGATTATTTCAATCTTTCTCGCGTTTACTTCCATTTTTTCTCTCTTCCTTGGCAATTATAATTGTTTATTTCATTCCTTCTCCCGTTTGTTACCGCTTTTTCGGTTATTCTTGGCAAAAATCATCTTTTATTCCTTCTTTTTCAGCACTTCCTTACGATTTTCAGTCTTCCATTGCAAATTACCTCTTTTATTCTATTCTTTCTTGCGTTTAAAATCGTATTTTTGATCATTTTTGGCAAATACCTTGATTATTCTTCCATGATTCGCGTTTACTCCAGATTTTTCTGCCATTATTGTCTTTGATTCTATTTTATTCCATCCTTTCTTGCGTATTTCCAGATTTTCTGTTTTCTTTGGCAAATTACCTCGTATATTTCAATCTTTCTTGCGTTTTTTCAATGTTTTTCGGCCTTTCTTGTCAATCAACAAAGATTTATTTTCCTTTTTTGCGTTTAATCTCGGTTTTTTTGCTTCATTGGCGATAAACATTGATTATTTCATTCTTTCTCGCGTTTACTCCCATTTTTTCAGTCTTCCTTGGCAATTATAATTGTTTATTCCATTCTTTCTCCCGGTTATTTCCGCTTTTTTATATTATGCTTGGCGAAAATCCTCTTTTATTCCTCCTTTTTAGCACTTTCTTACGATTTTGGTCCTCCATTGCTAATTACTTCTTTTATTCTATTCTTTCTTGCGTTTATAATCGTATTTTCGATCATTTTTTGCAAATACCTTGATTTTTCTTCCATGATTCGCGTTTACTCTAGCTTTTCCGGCCATTATTGGCTTTGAATCTCTTATATGCCATATTTTCTTGAGTTTTCTCCAGAATTTCTGTCTTCTTTGGCAAATTACCTCGTTTATTTCATTCTTTCTTGCGTTTTCTAAATGTTTTAGGCCTTTCTTGGCAATCAACAAAGTTCAACCTTCGTTTTTTGCGTTTAATCCTGGTTTTTTTGCTTCATTTGCGATAAACATGGATTATTTCATTCTTTCTAGCGTTTACTCCCATTTTTTCTGTCTTCCTTGACAATTATCATTGTTTATTCCAGTTCTTCTCCCGTTTATTACCGTTTTTTCGCATATGCTTGGCGAAATTCCTTTTCTATTTCCACTTTTTCAGCACTTTCTTACGATTTTCAGTCTTCCATTGCGAATTACCTTTTTATTCTATTCTTTCTTGCGTTTAATATCGTATTTTTGATCATTTTTGGAAAATACCTTGAATATTCTTCAATAATTCGCGTTTTTACCAGCTTTTCCGGCCATTATTGGATTTGATTCTCTTTTATTCCATCCTTTCTTGCGTTTTTCCAGATTTTCTGTCTTCTTTGGCAAATTACCTTGTGTATTTCATTCTTTCTTGCGTTTTATCAATGTTTTTTGGCCTTTCTTGCCAATCAACAAAGTTTTATTTTCGTTTTTTGCGTTTAATCTCGATTTTTTGGCTTCATTGGCGATAAACATGGATTATTTCATTCTTTCTCGCGTTTACTCCCATTTTTTCAGTCTTCCATGGCAATTATAATTGTTTATTCCATTCCTTCTCCCGTTTATTACAGCGTTTTCGGTTATGCTTGGGGAAAATCCTCTTTTATTCCTTCTTATTTAGCACTTTCTTACGATTTTCGGTCTTCCATTTTGAATTACCTCTATTATTCTATTCTTTCTGGCGTTTAATATCGTATTTTCGATCATTTTTTGCAAATACCTTCATTATTCTTCCATGATTCGCGTTTACTCCAGCTTTTCCGGCCATTATTGGCTTTGAATCTCCTATATGCCATCCTTTCTTGAGTTTTCTCCAGATTATCTGTCTTCATTGGCAAATTACCTTGTTTATTTCATTCTTTCTTTCGTTTTCTAAATGTTTTAGGCCTTTCTTGGCAATCAACAAAGTTCAACCTTCGTTTTTTGAGTTTAATCCTGTTTTTTTTGCTTCATTGGCGATAAACATGGATATTATTTCATTCTTTCTCGCGTTTACTCCCATTTTTTCAGTCTTCCTTGACAATTATCATTGTTTATTCCAGTTCTTCTCCCGTTTATTACCGTTTTTCGCATATGCTTGGCGAAAATCCTTTTCTATTTCCACTTTTTCAGCACTTTCTTACGATTTTCAGTCTTCCATTGCGAATTACCTTTTTATTCTATTCTTTCTTGCGTTTAATATCGTATTTTTGATCATTTTTGGCAAATACCTTGATTATTCTTCCATGATTCGCGTTTACTCCAGCTTTTCCTGCCATTATTAGCTTTGATTCTCTTTTATTCCATCCTTTCTTGCGTTTTTCCAGATTTTCTGTCTTCTTTGGTAAATTACCTCCTTTATTTCATTCTTTCTTGCGTTTTATCAATGTTTTTCGGCATTTCTTGGCAATCACCAAAGTTTTATTTTCGTTTTTTGCGTTTAATCGCGGTTTTTTTTGCTTCATTGGCGATAAACATGGATTATTTCATTCTTTCTCGCGTTTACTCTCATTTTTTCAGTCTTCCTTGGCAATTATAATTGTTTATTCTATTCTTTCTCCCGTTTATTACCGCTTTTTTATATTATTCTTGGCGAAAATCCTCTTTTATTCAATCTTTTTCAGCACTTTCTTACGATTTTGGTCTTCCATTGCGAATTACTTCTTTATTCTATTCTTTCTTGCCCTTAAAATCTTATTTTCGATTATTTTTTGCAAATACCTTGATTATTCTTTAATGATTCGCGTTTACTCCAGCTTTTCAAGCCATTATTGGCTTTTGAATATCTTATATGCCATCCTTTCTTGAGTTTTCTCCAGATTTTCTGTCTTCTTTGGCAAATTACCTCGTTTTTCTTTCTTGCGTTTTCTCAATGTTTTTCGGCCTTTCTTGGCAATCAACAAAGATTTACCTTCAATTTACGCGTTTAATCCCGGTTTTTTTGCTTCATTGGCGATAAACATGGATTATTTCATTCTTTCTCGCGTTTACTCCCATTTTTTCTGTCTTCCTTGACAATTATCATTGTTTATTCCAGTTCTTCTCCCGTTTATTACCGTTTTTTTTTTGCATATGCTTGGCGAAAATCCTTTTCTATTTCCACTTTTTCAGCACTTTCTTACGATTTTCAGTCTTCCATTGCGAATTACCTTTTTATTCTATTCTTTCTTGCGTTTAATATCGTATTTTCGATCATTTTTAGCAAATACCTTGAATATTCTTCAATAATTCGCGTTTACTCCAGCTTTTCCTGTCATTATTGGCTTTGATTCTCTTTTATTCCATCCTGTCTTGCGTTTTTCCAGATTTTCTGTCTTCTTTGGCAAATTACCTGGTTTATTTCATTCTTTCTTGCGTTTTATCAATGTTTTTCGGCCTTTCTTGGCAAACAACAAAGTTTTATTTTCGTTTTTTGCGTTAAATCTCGGTTTTTTTGCTTCATTGGCGATAAACATGGATTATTACATTCTTTCTCGCGTTTACTCCCATTTTTTCAGTCTTCCTTGGCAATTATAATTGTTTATTCCATTCCTTCCCCCGTTTATTACAGCTTTTTCGGTTATGCTTTGCGAAAATCCTCTTTTTTTCCTTCTTATTTAGCACTTTCTTACGATTTTCGGTCTTCCATTTTGAATTACCTCTATTATTCCATTCTTTCTGGCGTTTAATATCGTTTTTTCGATCGTTTTTGGCAAATACCTTGTTTATTCTTCCCTAATTCCCGTTACTCCAGCTTTTCCGGCCATTATTGGCTTTGATTCTCTTTTATTCCATCCTTTATGCGTTTTTCCAGATTTTCTGTCTTCTGTAGCAAATTACCTCGTTTATTTAACTATTTCTTTCGTTTTCTCAATGTTTTTCGGCCTTTCTTGGCAATCAACAAAGTTTTTATTTTCTTTTTTTGCGTTTAATCTCGGTTTGTTTGCTTCATTGGCGATAAACATTGATTATTTCATTCTTTCTCGCGTTTACTCCCATTTTTTCAGTCTTCCTTGGCAATTTTAATTGTTTATTTCATTCTTTCTCCCGTTTATTACCGCTTTTTTATATTATACTTGGCGAAAATCATCTTTTATTCCTTCTTTTTCAGCACTTTCTTACGATTTTGGTCCTCCATTGCGAATTACTTCTTTTATTCTATTCTTTCTTGCGTTTAAAATCGTATTTTCGAACATTTTTTGCAAATACCTTGATTTTTCTTCCATGATTCGCGTTTACTCCAGCTTTTCCGGCCATTATTGGCTTTGAATCTCTTATATGCCATATTTTCTTGAGTTTTCTCCAGATTTTCTATCTTCTTTGGCAAATTACCTCGTTTATTTCATTCTTTCTTGCGTTTTCTAAATGTTTTAGGCCTTTCTTGGCAATCAACAAAGTTCAACCTTCGTTTTTTGCGTTTAATCCTGGTTTTTTTGCTTCATTGGCGATAAACATGGATTATTTCATTCTTTCTAGCGTTTACTCCCATTTTTTCTGTCTTCCTTGACAATTATCATTGTTTATTCCAGTTCTTCTCCGGTTTATTACCGTTTTTTCGCATATGCTTGGCGAAATTCCTTTTCTATTTCCACTTTTTCAGCACTTTCTTACGATTTTCAGTCTTCCATTGCGAATTACCATTTTATTCTATTCTTTCTTGCGTTTAATATCGTATTTTTGATCGTTTTGGAAAATACCTTGAATATTCTTCAATAATTCGCGTTTTCACCAGCTTTTCCGGCCATTATTGGCTTTGAATCTCTTATATGCCATCCTTTCTTGAGTTTTCTCCAGATTTTCGGTCTTCTTTGGTTAATTACCTCGTTTTTTTTTCTTGCGTTTTCTCAATGTTTTAGGCCTTTCTTGGCAATCAACAAAGATTTAAATTCAATTTAAGCGTTTAATTTCAGTTTTTTTGCAGCCTTGGCGATTAACTTGGATTATTTCATTCTTTCTCGCGTTTAATCCCATTTTTTCTGGAATACCTTGGCAATTATCATTGTTTATTCCATTTTTTCTCCCGTTTATTTCCCTTTTTTAGCATTTGCTTGGCTAAAATCCTCTTCTATTCCTTCTTTTTCAGCACTTTCTTACGATTTTCAGTCTTCCATTGCGAATTACCTCTTTTATTCTTTTCTTTCTTGCATTCAAAATCGTTTTTTCGATCATTTTTGGCAAATACCTTGTTTATTCTTCCCTGATACGCGTTTACTCCAGCTTTTCCGGCCATCATTGGCTTTGATTCTCTTTTATTCCATGCTTTCTTGCGTTTTTACAGATTTTCTGACTTCTGTGGCAAATTACCTCTTTTATTTAACTCTTTCTTGCGTTTTCTCATTGTTTTTCGGCCTTTCATGGCAATCAACAAAGATTTACCTTATATTTACGCGTTTAATCCCGGTTTTTTTGCATCCTTGGCGATTAACTTGGATTATTTCATTCTTTTTCGCATTTTCTCCCATTTTTTCTGTATTCCTTGGCAATTATCATTGTTAATTCCATTCCTTCTCCCGTTTATTACCCTTTTTTAGCTTTTGCTTGGATAAAATCCTTTCTATTCCTTCTTTTTCAGCACTTTCTTACGATTTTCAGTCTTCCATTGCGAATTACCTCTTTTATTCTATTCTTTCTTGTGTTTAAAATCGTATTTTTGAAAATTTTTGGCAAATACCTTGATTATATTTCCATGATTTGCGTTTACTCCAGCTTTTCCTGCCATTATTGGCTTTGATTCTCTTTTATTCCATCCTTTATGCGTTTTTCCAGATTTTCTGTCTTCTTTGGCAAATTACCTCGTTTATTTCATTCTTTCTTGCGTTTTATCAATGTTTTTCGGCCTTTCTTGGCAATCAACAAAGTTTTATTTTCGTTTTTTGCGTTTAATCTCGGTTTTTTTGCTTCATTGGCGATAAACATGGATTATTACATTCTTTCTCGCGTTTACTCCTATTTTTTCAGTCTTCCTTGGCAATTATAATTGTTTATTCCATTCCTTCCCCCGTTTATTACAGCTTTTTCGGTTATGCTTGGCGAAAACCCTCTTTTATTCCTTCTTATTTAGCACTTTCTTACGATTTTCGGTCTTCCATTTTGAATTACCTCTATTATTCCATTCTTTCTGGCGTTTAATATCGTTTTTTCGATCGTTTTTGGCAAATACCTTGTTTATTCTTATTATTATTATTGGAGTTGATTCTCTTTTATTCCATCCTTTCTTGCGTTTTTCCAGATTTTCTGTCTTCTTTGGCAAATTATCTCGTTCATTTCATTCTTTCTTGCGTTTTATCAATGTTTTAGGCCTTTCATGGCAATCAACAAAGATTTACCTTCAATTTACGCGTTTAATCCCGGTTTTTTTGCATCCTTGGCGATTAACTTGGATTATTTCATTCTTTTTCGCGTTTACTCACATTTTTTCTGGATTCCTTGGCAATTATCATTGTTTATTTCCATTTTTTCTCCCGTTTATTTCCCTTTTTTAGCATTTGCTTGGCTAAAACCCTCTTTTATTCCTTCTTATTTAGCACTTTCTTACGATTTTCGGTCTTCCATTTTGAATTACCTCTATTATTCCATTCTTTCTGGAGTTTAATATCGTTATTTCGATCGTTATTGGCAAATACCTTGTTTATTCTTCCCTAATTCGCGTTTACTTAAGCTTTTCCGGCCATTATTGGAGTTGATTCTCTTTTATTCCGTCCTTTCTTGCGTTTTTCCAGATTTTCTGTCTTCTTTGGCAAATTATCTCGTTTATTCCATTCTTTCTGGCGTTTAATATAGTTTTTTTCGATCGTTTTTGGCAAATACCTTGTTTATTCTTACCTAATTCGCGTTTACTTAAGCTTTTCCGGCCATTATTGGAGTTGATTCTCTTTTATTCCATCCTTTCTTGCGTTTTTCCAGATTTTCTGTCTTCTGTAGCAAATTACCTCGTTTATTTAACTCTTTCTTGCGTTTTCTCAATGTTTTTCGCCCTTTCATGGCAATCAACAAAGTTTTTATTTTCTTTTTTTGCGTTTAATCTAGGTTTGTTTGCTTCATTGGCGATTAACTTGGATTATTTCATTCTTTCTCGCGTTTAATCCCATTTTTTCTGGAATACCTTGGATCATTGTTTATTCCATTTTTTCTCCCGTTTATTTCACTTTTTTAGCATTTGCATGGCTAAAATCCTCTTCTATTCCTTCTTTTTCAGCACTTTCTTACGATTTTCAGTCTTCCATTGCGAATTACCTCTTTTATTCTATTCTTTCTTGCATTCAAAATCGTTTTTTCGATCATTTTTGGCAAATACCTTGTTTATTCTTCCCTGATTCGCGTTTACTCCAGCTTTTCCGGCCATCATTGGCTTTGATTCTCTTTTATTCCATCCTTTCTTGCGTTTTTACAGATTTTCTGACTTCTGTGGCAAATTACCTCTTTTATTTAACTCTTTCTTGCGTCTTCTCAATGTTTTTCGGCCTTTCATGGCAATCAACAAAGATTTACCTTATATTTACGCGTTTTATCCCGGTTTTTTTGCATCCTTGGCGATTAACTTGGATTATTTCATTCTTTTTCGCGTTTACTCCCATTTTTTCTGTATTCCTTGGCAATTATCATTGTTAATTCCATTCCTTCTCCCGTTTATTACCCTTTTTTAGATTTTGCTTGGATAAAATCCTTTCTATTCCTTCTTTTTCAGCACTTTCTTACGATTTTCAGTCTTCCATTGCGAATTACCTCTTTTATTCTATTCTTTCTTGCGTTTAAAATCGTATTTTGAAAATTTTTGGCAAATACCTTGATTATATTTCCATGATTTGCGTTTACTCCAGCTTTTCCTGCCATTATTGGCTTTGATTCTCTTTTATTCCATCCTTTATGCGTTTTTCCAGATTTTCTGTATTCTTTTGCAAATTACCTCGTTTATTTCATTCTTTCTTGCGTTTTATCAATGTTTTTCGGTCTTTCTTGGCAATCAACAAAGTTTTATTTTCGTTTTTTGCGTTTAATCTCGGTTTTTTGCTTCATTGTCGATAAACATGGATTATTACATTCTTTCTCGCGTTTACTCCCATTTTTTCAGTCTTCCTTGGCAATTATAATTGTTTATTCCATTCCTTCCCCCGTTTATTACAGCTTTTTCGGTTATGCTTGGCGAAAACCCTCTTTTATTCCTTCTTATTTAGCACTTTCTTACGATTTTCGGTCTTCCATTTTGAATTACCTCTATTATTCCATTCTTTCTGGCGTTTAATATCGTTTTTTCGATCGTTTTTGGCAAATACCTTGTTTATTCTTCCCTAATTCGCGTTTAATTAAGCTTTTCCGGCCATAATTGGAGTTGATTCCCTTTTATTCCATCCTTTCTTGCGTTTTTCCAGATTTTCTGTCTTCTTTGGCAAATTATCTCGTTTATTCCATTCTTTCTGGCGTTTAATATAGTTTTTTCGATCGTTTTTGGCAAATACCTTGTTTATTCTTCCCTAATTCGCGTTTACTTAAGCTTTTCCGGCCATTATTGGAGTTGATTCTCTTTTATTCCATCCTTTCTTGCGTTTTTCCAGATTTTCTGTCTTCTGTAGCAAATTACCTCGTTTATTTAACTCTTTCTTGCGTTTTCTCAATGTTTTTCGGCCTTTCATGGCAATCAACAAAGTTTTTATTTTCTTTTTTTGCGTTTAATCTCGGTTTGTTTGCTTCATTGGCGATTAACTTGGATTATTTCATTCTTTCTCGCGTTTAATCCCATTTTTTCTGGATTCCTTGGCAATTATCATTGTTTATTCCATATTTCTCCCGTTTATTTCCCTTTTTTAGCATTTGCTTGGCTAAAATCCTCTTCTATTCCTTCTTTTTCAGCACTTTCTTACGATTTTTAGTCTTCCATTGCGAATTACCTCTTTTATTCTATTCTTTCTTGCGTTCAAAATCGTTTTTTCGATCATTTTTGGCAAATACCTTGTTTATTCTTCCCTGATTCGCGTTTACTCCAGCTTTTCCGGCCATCATTGGCTTTGATTCTCTTTTATTCCATCCTTTCTTGCGTTTTTACAGATTTTCTGACTTCTGTGGCAAATTACCTCTTTCATTTAACTCTTTCTTGCGTTTTCTCAATGTTTTTCGGCCTTTCATGGCAATCAACAAAGATTTACCTTCAATTTACGCGTTTAATCCCGGTTTTTTTGCATCCTTGGCGATTAACTTGGATTATTTCATTCTTTTTCGCGTTTACTCCCATTTTTTCTGTATTCCTTGGCAATTATCATTGTTTATTCCATTCCTTCTCCCGTTTATTACCCTTTTTTAGCTTTTGCTTGGCTAAAATCCTTTCTATTCCTTCTTTTTCAGCACTTTCTTACGATATTAAGTCTTCCATTGCGAATTACCTCTTTTATTCTATTCTTTCTTGCGTTTAAAATCGTATTTTTGATCATTTTTGGCAAATACCTTGATTATTCTTCCATGATTTGCGTTTACTCCAGCTTTTCCTGCCATTATTGGCTTTGATTCTCTTTTATTCCATCCTTTATGCGTTTTTCCAGATTTTCTGTCTTCTGTAGCAAATTACCTAGTTTATTTAACTCTTTCTTGCGTTTTCTCAATGTTTTTCGGCCTTTCTTGGCATTCAACAAAGTTTTTATTTTCTTTTTTTGCGTTTAATCTCGGTTTGTTTGCTTCATTGGCGATAAACATGGATTATTTCAATCTTTCTCGCGTTTACTTTTATTTTTTCAGTCTTCCTTGGCAATTATAATTGTTTATTTCATTCCTTCTCCCGTTTATTACCGCTTTTTCGGTTATTCTTGGCAAAAATCATCTTTTATTCCTTCTTTTTCAGCACTTTCTTACGATTTTCAGTATTCCATTGCAAATTACCTCTTTTATTCTATTCTTTCTTGCGTTTAAAATCGTATTTTCGATCATTTTTGGCAAATACCTTGATTATTCTTCCATGATTCGCGTTTACTCCAGCTTTTCCTGCCATTATTGTCTTTGATTCTCTTTTATTCCATCCTTTCTTGCGTTTTTCCAGATTTTCTGTTTTCTTTGGCAAATTACCTCGTATATTTCATTCTTTCTTGCGTTTTTTCAATGTTTTTCGGCCTTTCTTGGCAATCACCAAAGATTTATTTTCGTTTTTTGCGTTTAATCTCGGTTTTTTTGCTTCATTGGCGATAAACATTGATTATTTCATTCTTTCTCGCGTTTACTCCCATTTTTTCAGTCTTCCTTGGCAATTATAATTGTTTATTCCATTCTTTCTCCAGTTTATTACCGCTTTTTTATATTATGCTTGGCGAAAATCCTCATTATTCCTTCTTTTTCAGCACTTTCTTACGATTTTCAGTCTTCCATTGCGAATTACCTCTTTTATTCTATTCTTTCTTGCATTCAAAATCGTTTTTTCGATCATTTTTGGCAAATACCTTGTTTATTCTTCCCTGATTCGCGTTTACTCCAGCTTTTCCGGCCATCATTGGCTTTGATTCTCTTTAATTACATCCTTTCTTGCCTTTTTACAGATTTTCTGACTTCTGTGGCAAATTACCTCTTTTATTTAACTCTTTCTTTCGTTTTCTCAATGTTTTTCGGCCTTTCATGGCAATCAACAAAGATTTACCTTCAATTTACGCGTTTAATCCCGGTTTTTTTGCATCCTTGGCGATTAACTTGGATTATTTCATTCTTTTTCGCGTTTACTCCCATTTTTTCTCTATTCCTTGGCAATTATCATTGTTTATTCCATTCCTTCTCCCGTTTATTACCCTTTTTTAGCTTTTGCTTGGATAAAATCCTTTCTATTCCTTCTTTTTCAGCACTTTCTTACGATTTTCAGTCTTCCATTGCGAATTACCTCTTTTATTCTATTCTTTCTTGCGTTTAAAATCGTATTTTTGAAAATTTTTGGCAAATACCTTGATTATATTTCCATGATTTGCGTTTACTCCAGCTTTTCCTGCCATTATTGGCTTTGATTCTCTTTTATTCCATCCTTTATGCGTTTTTCCAGATTTTCTGTCTTCATTGGCAAATTACCTAGTTTATTTCATTCTTTCTTGCGTTTTATCAATGTTTTTCGGCCTTTCATGGAAATCAACAAAGTTTTATTTTCGTTTTTTTGCGTTTAATCTCGGTTTTTTTGCTTCATTGGCGATAAACATGGATTATAACATTCTTTCTCGCGTTTACTCCCATTTTTTCAGTCTTCCTTGGCAATTATAATTGTTTATTCCATTCCTTCCCCCGTTTATTACAGCTTTTTCGGTTATCCTTGGCGAAAATCCTCTTTTATTCCTTCTTATTTAGCACTTTCTTACGATTTTCGGTCTTCCATTGCAAATTACCTCTATTATTCCATTCTTTCTGGCGTTTAATATCGTTTTTTCGATCGTTTTTGGCAAATACCTTGTTTATTCTTCCCTAATTCGCGTTTACTTAAGCTTTTCCGGCCATTATTGTAGTTGATTCCCTTTTATTCCATCCTTTCTTGCGTTTTTCCAGATTTTCTGTCTTTTTTGGCAAATTATCTCGTTTATTCCATTCTTTCTGGCGTTTAATATCGGTTTTTCGATCGTTTTTGGCAAATACCTTGTTTATTCTTCCCTAATTCGCGTTTACTTAAGATTTTCCGGCCATTATTGGAGTTGATTCTCTTTTATTCCATCCTTTATGCGTTTTTCCCGATTTTCTGTCTTCTGTAGCAAATTACCTCGTTTATTTAACTCTTTCTTGCGTTTTCTCAATGTTTTTCGGCCTTTCATGGCAATCAACAAAGTTTTTATTTTCTTTTTTTGCGTTTAATCTCGGTTTGTTTGCTTCATTGGCGATTAACTTGGATTATTTCATTCTTTCTCGCGTTTAATCCCATTTTTTCTGGATTCCTTGGCAATTATCATTGTTTATTCCATATTTCTCCCGTTTATTTCCCTTTTTTAGCATTTGCTTGGCTAAAATCCTCTTCTATTCCTTCTTTTTCAGCACTTCCTTACGATTTTCAGTCTTCCATTGCGAATTACCTCTTTTATTCTATTCTTTCTTGCGTTCAAAATCGTTTTTTCGATCATTTTTGGCAAATACCTTGTTTATTCTTCCCTGATTCGCGTTTACTTCAGCTTTTCCGGCCATCATTGGCTTTGATTCTCTTTTATTCCATCCTTTCTTGCGTTTTTACAGATTTTCTGACTTCTGTGGCAAATTACCTCTTTTATTTAACTCTTTCTTGCGTTTTCTCAATGTTTTTCGGGCTTTCATGGCAATCAACAAAGATTTACCTTCAATTTACGCGTTTAATCCCGGTTTTTTTGCATCCTTGGCTATTAACTTGGATTATTTCATTCTTTTTCGCGTTTACTCCCATTTTTTCTGTATTCCTTGGCAATTATCATTGTTTATTCCATTCCTTCTCCCGTTTATTACACTTTTTTAGCTTTTGCTTTCCTAAAATCCTTTCTATTCCTTCTTTTTCAGCACTTTCTTACGATTTTAAGTCTTCCATTGCGAATTACCTCTTTTATTCTATTCTTTCTTGCGTTTTTCCAGATTTTCTGTCTTCTGTAGCAAATTACCTCGTTTATTTAACTCTTTCTTGCGTTTTCTCAATGTTTTTCGGCCTTTCTTGGCATTCAACAAAGTTTTTATTTTCTTTTTTTGCGTTTAATCTCGGTTTGTTTGCTTCATTGGCGATTAACATAGATTATTTCAATCTTTCTCGCGTTTACTTCCATTGTTCCATTGTTTATTCCATTTTTTCTCCCGTTTATATCCCTTTTTTAGCATTTGCTTGGCTAAAACCCTCTTTTATTCCTTCTTATTTAGCACTTTCTTACGATTTTCGGTCTTCCATTTTGAATTACCTCTATTATTCCATTCTTTCTGGAGTTTAATATCGTTATTTCGATTGTTATTGGCAAATACCTTGTTTATTCTTCCCTAATTCGCGTTTACTTAAGCTTTTCCGGCCATTATTGGAGTTGATTCTCTTTTATTCCATCCTTTCTTGCGTTTTTCCAGATTTTCTGTCTTCTTTGGCAAATTACCTCGTTTATTTCATTCTTTCTGGCGTTTTATCAATGTTTTTCGGCCTTTCTTGGCAATCAACAAAGTTTTATTTTCGTTTTTTGCGTTTAATCTCGGTTTTTTTGCTTCATTGGCGATAAACATGGATTATTACATTCTTTCTCGCGTTTACTCCCATTTTTTCAGTCTTCCTTGGCAATTATAATTGTTTATTCCATTCCTTCTCCCGTTTATTACAGCTTTTTCGGTTATGCTTGGCGAAAACCCTGTTTTATTCCTTCTTATTTAGCACTTTCTTACGATTTTCGGTCTTCCATTTTGAATTACCTCTATTATTCCATTCTTTCTGGAGTTTAATATCGTTTTTTCGATACCTTGTTTATTCTTCCCTAATTCGCGTTTACTTAAGCTTTTACGGTCATTATTGGAGTTGTTTCTCTTTTATTCCATCCTTTCTTGCGTTTTTCCAGATTGTCTGTCTTCTTTGGCAAATTATCTCGTTTATTCCATTCTTTCTGGCGTTTAATATCGTTTTTTCGATCGTTTTTGGCAAATACCTTGTTTATTCTTCCCTAATTCGCGTTTACTTAAGCTTTTCCGGCCATTATTGGAGTTGATTCTCTTTTATTCCATCCTTTCTTGCGTTTTTCCAGATTTTCTGTCTTCTTTGGCAAATTATCTCGTTTATTTCATTCTTTCTTGCGTTTTATCAATGTTTTAGGCCTTTCTTGGCAATCAACAAAGATTTAAATTCTATTTAAGCGTTTAATTTCAGTTTTTTTGCATCCTTGGCGATTAACTTGGATTATTTCATTCTTTTTCGCGTTTACTCCCATTTTTTCTGGATTCCTTGGCAATTATCATTGTTTATTCCATTTTTTCTCCCGTTTATATCCCTTTTTTAGCATTTGCTTGGCTAAAACCCTCTTTTATTCCTTCTTATTTAGCACTTTCTTACGATTTTCGGTCTTCCATTTTGAATTACCTCTATTATTCCATTCTTTCTGGAGTTTAATATCGTTATTTCGATTGTTATTGGCAAATACCTTGTTTATTCTTCCCTAATTCGCGTTTACTTAAGCTTTTCCGGCCATTATTGGAGTTGATTCTCTTTTATTCCGTCCTTTCTTGCGTTTTTCCAGATTTTCTGTCTTCTTTAGCAAATTATCTCGTTTATTCCATTCTTTCTGGCGTTTAATATCGTTTTTTCGATCGTTTTTGGCAAATACCTTGTTTATTCTTCCCTAATTCGCGTTTACTTAAGCTTTTCCGGCCATTATTGGAGTTGATTCTCTTTTATTCCATCCTTTCTTGCGTTTTTCCAGATTTTCTGTCTTCTTTGGCAAATTATCTCGTTCATTTCATTCTTTCTTGCGTTTTATCAATGTTTTAGGCCTTTCATGGCAATCAACAAAGATTTACCTTATATTTACGCGTTTAATCCCGGTTTTTTTGAATCCTTGGCGATTAACTTGGATTATTTCATTCTTTTTCGCGTTTACTCCCATTTTTTCTGGATTCCTTGGCAATTATCATTGTTTATTCCATTTTTTCTCCCGTTTATATCCCTTTTTTAGCATTTGCTTGGCTAAAACCCTCTTTTATTCCTTCTTATTTAGCACTTTCTTACGATTTTTGGTCTTCCATTTTGAATTACCTCTATTATTCCATTCTTTCTGGAGTTTAATATCGTTATTTCGATTGTTATTGGCAAATACCTTGTTTATTCTTCCCTAATTCGCGTTTACTTAAGCTTTTCCGGCCATTATTGGAGTTGATTCTCTTTTATTCCCTCCTTTCTTGCGTTTTTCCAGATTTTCTGTCTTCTTTAGCAAATTATCTCGTTTATTCCATTCTTTCTGGCGTTTAATATCGTTTTTTCGATCGTTTTTGGCAAATACCTTGTTTATTCTTCCCTAATTCGCGTTTACTTAAGCTTTTCCGGCCATTATTGGAGTTGATTCTCTTTTATTCCATCCTTTCTTGCGTTTTTCCAGATTTTCTGTCTTCTTTGGCAAATTATCTCGTTCATTTCATTCTTTCTTGCGTTTTATCAATGTTTTAGGCCTTTCATGGCAATCAACAAAGATTTACCTTATATTTACGCGTTTAATCCCGGTTTTTTTGAATCCTTGGCGATTAACTTGGATTATTTCATTCTTTTTCGCGTTTACTCCCATTTTTTCTGTATTCCTTGGCAATTATCATTGTTTATTCCATTCCTTCTCCCGTTTATTACCCTTTTTTAGCTTTTACTTGGCTAAAATCCTTTCTATTCCTTCTTTTTCAGCACTTTCTTACGATTTTCAGTCTTCCATTGCGAATTACCTCATTTATTCTATTACTTCTTGCGTTTAAAATCGTATTTTTGAAAATTTTTGGCAAATACCTTGATTATATTTCCATGATTTGCGTTTACTCCAGCTTTTCCTGCCATTATTGGCTTTGATTCTCTTTTATTCCATCCTTTATGCGTTTTTCCAGATTTTCTGTCTTCTTTGGCAAATTACCTAGTTTATTTCATTCTTTCTTGCGATTTATCAATGTTTTTCGGCCTTTCTTGGCAATCAACAAAGTTTTATTTTCGTTTTTTGAGTTTAATCTCGGTTTTTTTGCTTCATTGGCGATAAACATGGATTATAACATTCTTTCTCGCGTTTACTCCCATTTTTTCAGTCTTCCTTGGCAATTATAATTGTTTATTCCATTCCTTCCCCCGTTTATTACAGCTTTTTCGGTTATCCTTGGCGAAAATCCTCTTTTATTCCTTCTTATTTAGCACTTTCTTACGATTTTCGGTCTTCCATTGCAAATTACCTCTATTATTCCATTCTTTCCGGCGTTTAATATGGTTTTTTCGATCGTTTTTGGCAAATACCTTGTTTATTCTTCCCTAATTCGCGTTTACTTAAGCTTTTCCGGCCATTATTGGAGTTGATTCCCTTTTATTCCATCCTTTCTTGCGTTTTTCCAGATTTTCTGTCTTTTTTGGCAAATTATCTCGTTTATTCCATTCTTTCTGGCGTTTAATATCGGTTTTTCGATCGTTTTTGGCAAATACCTTGTTTATTCTTCCCTAATTCGCGTTTACTTAAGCTTTTCCGGCCATTATTGGAGTTTATTCTCTTTTATTCCATCCTTTATGCGTTTTTCCAGATTTTCTGTATTCTGTAGCAAATTACCTCGTTTATTTAACTCTTTCTTGCGTTTTCTCAATGTTTTTCGGCCTTTCATGGCAATCAACAAAGTTTTTATTTTCTTTTTTTGCGTTTAATCTCGGTTTGTTTGCTTCATTGGCGATTAACTTGGATTATTTCATTCTTTCTCGCGTTTAATCCCATTTTTTCTGGATTCCTTGGCAATTATCATTGTTTATTCCATATTTCTCCCGTTTATTTCCCTTTTTTAGCATTTGCTTGGCTAAAATCCTCTTCTATTCCTTCTTTTTCAGCAATTTCTTACGATTTTCAGTCTTCCATTGCAAATTACCTGTTTTATTCTATTCTTTCTTGCGTTCAAAATCGTTTTTTCGATCATTTTTGGCAAATACCTTGTTTATTCTTCCCTGATTCGCGTTTACTCCAGCTTTTCCGGCCATCATTGGTTTGATTCTCTTTTATTCCATCCTTTCTTGCGTTTTTACAGATTTTCTGACTTCTCTGGCAAATTACCTCTTTTATTTAACTCTTTCTTGCGTTTTCTCAATGTTTTTCGGACTTTCATGGCAATCAACAAAGATTTACCTTCAATTTACGCGTTTAATTCCGGTTTTTTTGCATCCTTGGCGATTAACTTGGATTATTTCATTCTTTTTCGCGTTTACTCCCATTTTTTCTGTATTTCTTGGCAATTATCATTGTTTATTCCATTCCTTCTCCCGTTTATTACACTTTTTTAGCTTTTGCTTGGCTAAAATCCTTTCTATTCCTTCTTTTTCAGCACTTTCTTACGATTTTAAGTCTTCCATTGCGAATTACCTCTTTTATTCTATTCTTTCTTGCGTTTAAAATCGTATTTTTGATCATTTTTGGCAAATACCTTGATTATTCTTCCATGATTTGCGTTTACTCCAGCTTTTCCTGCCATTATTGGCTTTGATTCTCTTTTATTCCATCCTTTATGCGTTTTTCCAGAATTTCTGTCTTCTGTAGCAAATTACCTCGTTTATTTAACTCTTTCTTGCGTTTTCTCGATGTTTTTCGGCCTTTCTTGCCATTCAACAAAGTTTTTATTTTCTTTTTTTGCGTTTAATCTCGGTTTGTTTGCTTCATTGGCGATTAACATGGATTATTTCAATCTTTCTCGCGTTTACTCCCATTTTTTCAGTCTTCCTTGGCAATTATAATTGTTTATTCCATTCTTTCTCCAGTTTATTACCGCTTTTTTATATTATGCTTGGCGAAAATCCTCATTATTCCTTCTTTTTCAGCACTTTCTTACGATTTTGGTCCTCCATTGCGAATTACTTCTTTTATTCTATTCTTTCTTGCGTTTAAAATCGTATTTTCGATCATTTTTGGCAAATACCTTGATTATTCTTCCATGATTCGCGTTTACTCCAGCTTTTCCTGCCATTATTGGCTTTGATTCTCTTTTATTCCATCCTTTCTTGCGTTTTTCCAGATTTTCTGTCTTCTTTGGCAAATTACCTCGTTTATTTCATTCTTTCTGGCGTTTTATCAATGTTTTTCGGCCTTTCTTGGCAATCAACAAAGTTTTATTTTCGTTTTTTGCGTTTAATCTCGGTTTTTTTGCTTCATTGGCGATAAACATGGATTATTACATTCTTTCTCGCGTTTACTCCCATTTTTTCAGTCTTCCTTGGCAATTATAATTGTTTATTCCATTCCTTCTCCCGTTTATTACAGCTTTTTCGGTTATGCTTGGCGAAAACCCTGTTTTATTCCTTCTTATTTAGCACATTCTTACGATTTTCGGTCTTCCATTTTGAATTACCTCTATTATTCCATTCTTTCTGGAGTTTAATATCGTTTTTTCGATACCTTGTTTATTCTTCCCTAATTCGCGTTTACTTAAGCTTTTACGGCCATTATTGGAGTTGTTTCTCTTTTATTCCATCCTTTCTTGCGTTTTTCCAGATTGTCTGTCTTCTTTGGCAAATTATCTCGTTTATTCCATTCTTTCTGGCGTTTAATATCGTTTTTTCGATCGTTTTTGGCAAATACCTTGTTTATTCTTCCCTAATTCGCGTTTACTTAAGCTTTTCCGGCCATTATTGGAGTTGATTCTCTTTTATTCCATCCTTTCTTGCGTTTTTCCAGATTTTCTGTCTTCTTTGGCAAATTATCTCGTTTATTTCATTCTTTCTTGCGTTTTATCAATGTTTTAGGCCTTTCTTGGCAATCAACAAAGATTTAAATTCTATTTAAGCGTTTAATTTCAGTTTTTTTGCATCCTTGGCGATTAACTTGGATTATTTCATTCTTTTTCGCGTTTACTCCCATTTTTTCTGGATTCCTTGGCAATTATCATTGTTTATTCCATTTTTTCTCCCGTTTATATCCCTTTTTTAGCATTTGCTTGGCTAAAACCCTCTTTTATTCCTTCTTATTTAGCACTTTCTTACGATTTTCGGTCTTCCATTTTGAATTACCTCTATTATTCCATTCTTTCTGGAGTTTAATATCGTTATTTCGATTGTTATTGGCAAATACCTTGTTTATTCTTCCCTAATTCGCGTTTACTTAAGCTTTTCCGGCCATTATTGGAGTTGATTCTCTTTTATTCCGTCCTTTCTTGCGTTTTTCCAGATTTTCTGTCTTCTTTAGCAAATTATCTCGTTTATTCCATTCTTTCTGGCGTTTAATATCGTTTTTTCGATCGTTTTTGGCAAATACCTTGTTTATTCTTCCCTAATTCGCGTTTACTTAAGCTTTTCCGGCCATTATTGGAGTTGATTCTCTTTTATTCCATCCTTTCTTGCGTTTTTCCAGATTTTCTGTCTTCTTTGGCAAATTATCTCGTTCATTTCATTCTTTCTTGCGTTTTATCAATGTTTTAGGCCTTTCATGGCAATCAACAAAGATTTACCTTATATTTACGCGTTTAATCCCGGTTTTTTTGAATCCTTGGCGATTAACTTGGATTATTTCATTCTTTTTCGCGTTTACTCCCATTTTTTCTGGATTCCTTGGCAATTATCATTGTTTATTCCATTTTTTCTCCCGTTTATATCCCTTTTTTAGCATTTGCTTGGCTAAAACCCTCTTTTATTCCTTCTTATTTAGCACTTTCTTACGATTTTCGGTCTTCCATTTTGAATTACCTCTATTATTCCATTCTTTCTGGAGTTTAATATCGTTATTTCGATTGTTATTGGCAAATACCTTGTTTATTCTTCCCTAATTCGCGTTTACTTAAGCTTTTCCGGCCATTATTGGAGTTGATTCTCTTTTATTCCCTCCTTTCTTGCGTTTTTCCAGATTTTCTGTCTTCTTTAGCAAATTATCTCGTTTATTCCATTCTTTCTGGCGTTTAATATCGTTTTTTCGATCGTTTTTGGCAAATACCTTGTTTATTCTTCCCTAATTCGCGTTTACTTAAGCTTTTCCGGCCATTATTGGAGTTGATTCTCTTTTATTCCATCCTTTCTTGCGTTTTTCCAGATTTTCTGTCTTCTTTGGCAAATTATCTCGTTCATTTCATTCTTTCTTGCGTTTTATCAATGTTTTAGGCCTTTCATGGCAATCAACAAAGATTTACCTTATATTTACGCGTTTAATCCCGGTTTTTTTGAATCCTTGGCGATTAACTTGGATTATTTCATTCTTTTTCGCGTTTACTCCCATTTTTTCTGTATTCCTTGGCAATTATCATTGTTTATTCCATTCCTTCTCCCGTTTATTACCCTTTTTTAGCTTTTGCTTGGCTAAAATCCTTTCTATTCCTTCTTTTTCAGCACTTTCTTACGATTTTCAGTCTTCCATTGCGAATTACCTCATTTATTCTATTACTTCTTGCTTTTAAAATCGTATTTTTGAAAATTTTTGGCAAATACCTTGATTATATTTCCATGATTTGCGTTTACTCCAGCTTTTCCTGCCATTATTGGCTTTGATTCTCTTTTATTCCATCCTTTATGCGTTTTTCCAGATTTTCTGTCTTCTTTGGCAAATTACCTAGTTTATTTCATTCTTTCTTGCGATTTATCAATGTTTTTCGGCCTTTCTTGGCAATCAACAAAGTTTTATTTTCGTTTTTTGCGTTTAATCTCGGTTTTTTTGCTTCATTGGCGATAAACATGGATTATAACATTCTTTCTCGCGTTTACTCCCATTTTTTCAGTCTTCCTTGGCAATTATAATTGTTTATTCCATTCCTTCCCCCGTTTATTACAGCTTTTTCGGTTATCCTTGGCGAAAATCCTCTTTTATTCCTTCTTATTTAGCACTTTCTTACGATTTTCGGTCTTCCATTGCAAATTACCTCTATTATTCCATTCTTTCCGGCGTTTAATATCGTTTTTTCGATCGTTTTTGGCAAATACCTTGTTTATTCTTCCCTAATTCGCGTTTACTTAAGCTTTTCCGGCCATTATTGGAGTTGATTCCCTTTTATTCCATCCTTTCTTGCGTTTTTCCAGATTTTCTGTCTTTTTTGGCAAATTATCTCGTTTATTCCATTCTTTCTGGCGTTTAATATCGGTTTTTCGATCGTTTTTGGCAAATACCTTGTTTATTCTTCCCTAATTCGCGTTTACTTAAGCTTTTCCGGCCATTATTGGAGTTTATTCTCTTTTATTCCATCCTTTATGCGTTTTTCCAGATTTTCTGTATTCTGTAGAAAATTACCTCGTTTATTTAACTCTTTCTTGCGTTTTCTCAATGTTTTTCGGCCTTTCATGGCAATCAACAAAGTTTTTATTTTCTTTTTTTGCGTTTAATCTCGGTTTGTATGCTTCATTGGCGATTAACTTGGATTATTTCATTCTTTCTCGCGTTTAATCCCATTTTTTCTGGATTCCTGGCAATTATCATTGTTTATTCCATATTTCTCCCGTTTATTTCCCTTTTTTAGCATTTGCTTGGCTAAAATCCTCTTCTATTCCTTCTTTTTCAGCAATTTCTTACGATTTTCAGTCTTCCATTGCGAATTACCTGTTTTATTCTATTCTTTCTTGCGTTCAAAATCGTTTTTTCGATCATTTTTGGCAAATACCTTGTTTATTCTTCCCTGATTCGCGTTTACTCCAGCTTTTCCGGCCATCATTGGTTTGATTCTCTTTTATTCCATCCTTTCTTGCGTTTTTACAGATTGTCTGACTTCTTTGGCAAATTACCTCTTTTATTTAACTCTTTCTTGCGTTTTCTCAATGTTTTTCGGCCTTTCATGGCAATCAACAAAGATTTACCTTCAATTTACGCGTTTAATCCCGGTTTTTTTGCATCCTTGGCGATTAACTTGGATTATTTCATTCTTTTTCGCGTTTACTCCCATTTTTTCTGTATTTCTTGGCAATTATCATTGTTTATTCCATTCCTTCTCCCGTTTATTACACTTTTTTAGCTTTTGCTTGGCTAAAATCCTTTCTATTCCTTCTTTTTCAGCACTTTCTTACGATTTTAAGTCTTCCATTGCGAATTACCTCTTTTATTCTATTCTTTCTTGCGTTTAAAATCGTATTTTTGATCATTTTTGGCAAATACCTTGATTATTCTTCCATGATTTGCGTTTACTCCAGCTTTTCCTGCCATTATTGGCTTTGATTCTCTTTTATTCCATCCTTTATGCGTTTTTCCAGAATTTCTGTCTTCTGTAGCAAATTACCTCGTTTATTTAACTCTTTCTTGCGTTTTCTCGATGTTTTTCGGCCTTTCTTGGCATTCAACAAAGTTTTTATTTTCTTTTTTTGCGTTTAATCTCGGTTTGTTTGCTTCATTGGCGATTAACATGGATTATTTCAATCTTTCTCGCGTTTACTCCCATTTTTTCAGTCTTCCTTGGCAATTATAATTGTTTATTCCATTCTTTCTCCAGTTTATTACCGCTTTTTTATATTATGCTTGGCGAAAATCCTCATTATTCCTTCTTTTTCAGCACTTTCTTACGATTTTGGTCCTCCATTGCGAATTACTTCTTTTATTCTATTCTTTCTTGCGTTTAAAATCGTATTTTCGATCATTTTTGGCAAATACCTTGATTATTCTTCCATGATTCGCGTTTACTCCAGCTTTTCCTGCCATTATTGGCTTTGATTCTCTTTTATTCCATCCTTTCTTGCGTTTTTCCAGATTTTCTGTCTTCTTTGGCAAATTACCTCGTTTATTTCATTCTTTCTGGCGTTTTATCAATGTTTTTCGGCCTTTCTTGGCAATCAACAAAGTTTTATTTTCGTTTTTTGCGTTTAATCTCGGTTTTTTTTGCTTCATTGGCGATAAACATGGATTATTACATTCTTTCTCGCGTTTACTCCCATTTTTTCAGTCTTCCTTGGCAATTATAATTGTTTATTCCATTCCTTCTCCCGTTTATTACAGCTTTTTCGGTTATGCTTGGCGATAACCCTGTTTTATTCCTTCTTATTTAGCACTTTCTTACGATTTTCGGTCTTCCATTTTGAATTACCTCTATTATTCCATTCTTTCTGGAGTTTAATATCGTTTTTTCGATACCTTGTTTATTCTTCCCTAATTCGCGTTTACTTAAGCTTTTACGGCCATTATTGGAGTTGTTTCTCTTTTATTCCATCCTTTCTTGCGTTTTTCCAGATTTTCTGTCTTCTTTGGCAAATTATCTCGTTTATTCCATTCTTTCTGGCGATTAATATCGTTTTTTTGATAGTTTTTGGCAAATACCTTGTTTATTCTTCCCTAATTCGCGTTTACTTAAGCTTTTCCGGCCATAATTGGAGTTTATTCTCTTTTATTCCATCCTTTCTTGCGTTTTTCCAGATTTTCTGTCTTCTTTGGCAAATTATCTCGTTTATTTCATTCTTTCTTGCGTTTTATCAAAGTTTTAGGCCTTTCTTGGCAATCAACAAAGATTTAAATTCAACTTAAGCGTTTAATTTCAGTTTTTTTGCATCCTTGGCGATTAACTTGGATTATTTCATTCTTTTTCGCGTTTACTCCCATTTTTTCTGGATTCCTTGGCAATTATCATTGTTTATTCCATTTTTTCTCGCGTTTATTTCCCTTTTTTAGCATTTGCTTGGCAAAAACCCTCTTTTATTCCTTCTTATTTAGCACTTTCTTACGATTTTCGGTCTTCCATTTTGAATTACCTCTATTATTCCATTCTTTCTGGAGTTTAATATCGTTATTTCGATCGTTATTGGCAAATACCTTGTTTATTCTTCCCTAATTCGAGTTTACTTAAGCTTTTCCGGCCATTATTGGAGTTGATTCTCTTTTATTCCTTCCTTTCTTGCGTTTTTCCAGATTTTCTGTTTTCTTTGGCAAATTATCTCGTTTATTCCATTCTTTCTGGCGTTTAATATCGTTTTTTCGATCGTTTTTGGCAAATACCTTGTTTATTCTTCCCTAATTCGCGTTTATTTAAGCTTTTCCGGCCATTATTGGAGTTGATTCTCTTTTATTCCATCCTTTCTTGCGTTTTTCCAGATTTTCTGTCTTCTTTGGCAAATTATCTCGTTCATTTCATTCTTTCTTGCGTTTTATCAATGTTTTAGGCCTTTCATGGCAATCAACAAAGATTTACCTTCAATTTACGCGTTTAATCCCGGTTTTTTTGCATCCTTGGCGATTAACTTGGATTATTTCATTCTTTTTCGCGTTTACTCCCATTTTTTCTGTATTCCTTGGCAATTATCATTGTTTATTCCATTCCTTCTCCCGTTTATTACCCTTTTTTAGCTTTTGCTTGGCTAAAATCCTTTCTATTCCTTCTTTTTCAGCACTTTCTTACGATTTTCAGTCTTCCATTGCGAATTACCTCTTTTATTCTATTCTTTCTTGCGTTTAAAATCGTATTTTCGATCATTTTTGGCAAATACCTTGATTATTCTTCCATGATTCGCGTTTACTCCAGCTTTTCCTGCCATTATTGGCTTTGATTCTCTTTTATTCCATCCTTTCTTGCGTTTTTCCAGATTTTCTGTCTTCTTTGGCAAATTACCTCGTTTATTTCATTCTTTCTGGCGTTTTATCAATGTTTTTCGGCCTTTCTTGGCAATCAACAAAGTTTTATTTTCGTTTTTTGCGTTTAATCTCGGTTTTTTTGCTTCATTGGCGATAAACATGGATTATTACATTCTTTCTCGCGTTTACTCCCATTTTTTCAGTCTTCCTTGGCAATTATAATTGTTTATTCCATTCCTTCTTCCGTTTATTACAGCTTTTTCGGTTATGCTTGGCGAAAACCCTGTTTTATTCCTTCTTATTTAGCACTTTCTTACGATTTTCGGTCTTCCATTTTGAATTACCTCTATTATTCCATTCTTTCTGGAGTTTAATATCGTTTTTTCGATCGTTATTGGCAAATACCTTGTTTATTCTTCCCTAATTCACGTTTACTTAAGCTTTTCCGGCCATTATTGGAGTTGATTCTCTTTTATTCCATCCTTTCTTGCGTTTTTCCAGATTTTCTGTCTTCTTTGGCAAATTATCTCGTTTATTTCATTCTTTCTTGCGATTTATCAATGTTTTAGGCCTTTCTTGGCAATCAACAAAGATATAAATTCAATTTAAGCGTTTAATTTCAGTTTTTTTGCATCCTTGGCGATTAACTTGGATTATTTCATTCTTTTTCGCGTTTACTCCCATTTTTTCTCTATTCCTTGGCAATTATCATTGTTTATTCCATTCCTTCTCCCGTTTATTACCCTTTTTTAGCTTTTGCTTGGATAAAATCCTTTCTATTCCTTCTTTTCAGCACTTTCTTACGATTTTCAATCTTCCATTGCGAATTACGTCATTTATTCTATTCTTTCTTGCGTTCAAAATCGTTTTTTTCAATCATTTTTGGCAAATGCCTTGTTTATTCTTCCCTGATTCGCGTTTACTTCAGCTTTTCCGGCCATCATTGGATTTGATTCTCTTTTATTCCATCCTTTCTTGCGTTTTTCCAGATTTTCTGTCTTCTTTGGCAAAATACCTCGTTTCTTTCATTCTATCTTGCGTTTTTCTCAATGTTTTTTGGCTTTACTTGGCAATCAACAAAGTTTTACATTCTTTTTTTGCGTTTAATCCCGGTTTTTTTGCATCCTTTGCGATTAACTTGGATTATTTCATTCTTTCTCGCGTTTACTCCCATTGTTTCTGTATTACTTGCCATTTATCATTAATTATTCCATTCCTTCTCCCGTTTATTTCCCTTTTTTAGCTTTTGCTTGGCTAAAATCCTCTTCTATTCCTTCTTTTTCA